>NIPM01002077.1:0-11918 GCA_002738285.1 Holacanthella duospinosa | reverse complement strand
GTCTTACTCATTCATGAATTACCATTTAAGTTCAAATTTCCCAAACACTGAATCACTTTTGACGGGCAGTGTAATATTTCCGATCCTTTATACAATGTGAATATTAGAACTGTTTAACATGATTGATTGATTAATCTTGGAATACAGTCACAATAAGATGCATTTTAATTGTTGACTTATAAATTAAAAATCTTTTTATTTATTTTTGAGAAATGAATTTGAAGTCTCTAGAATCAAGTTTGAAAAATAAACAAGTCGAGTTCAAACGAAAAGATTCGTATTACAATCCAAAGGTTTGATGAACTCGCCTTATATTTATTTCAGATATTACTAAACCAAACTCATCCTTCATTATGTTCACAATCTTTTTCAATCTTACATGATATAAAAGAGTTCTTTTCTCTTTCCATGATTTAAAGGGTTTAGGTAATTTTAAGATCTTTTAAGTATTATCCAATTGATGCCTTGTTCTGTATCTTCATTTTATAATTTTATAATTTGAGATTGATAACTTAACAGGCTTTAGTATATATTCATTAAAATTGAAAAATTATATGCTTTTTTATCGCGTGTGATTGTTTCTTTTCGGAGATCTTTTAAAGCAAACACATATATGGAAGGAAATTTTTGAAGAAGACATAATTTTTTGGTTGAAATAGTTGGAAATAAAAGATTTAAATATCATTTGATTTAAATATATGTAGAAAATTTTCATTTTTATCAACCAAAATAGCTTTTTATATAATTATTAAAACTTTTCAACCATAATGATACATTTTCTTGAAGAATTTACTCATTTATCAATCAAAATATTATGTTTTCTTCATAAATCTCCTTCCATATATTTCTATATTACTTTTGATCTTCGATCTATAAACCAAGAAACCTGTCTCTTCCTTAGGAATCACAAGAATTTGACACCGAAACTTAAATTATAATTTTCAAGATATAAAATATACTAGAGTATTCTCATAAATGTATTTTAAAAACTATAATTTCTTTTTTAACTTATTTTACATACCACAATTTATAATCTTTTGCTTGTTTTAAAATGCTTGGTCAAATAGCTGATATCAAAAATGTTTTTATAAACAGAGAAGCAAAAATGGCATAAATGATCATTTATACTTTTTCCTTTTTCTTTTAAAACCAGATTTTTCTGTCGTTGATTATTTGATTTGATAGCCTACTTTTGTAACAAACCTGTTGTACTTCGTCATTTTTGATAATTGAGTTTATTTGGAGTTTTTTGATGATGGAAATAAAGAACTAAGAGATACAAAAATATAAAAACATTTTATTTTAGATAGAAACTTTTTTCTTTAGATATTACTTTTGTTTTTTCATAACCTACAAGTCTATAAGCCCGTTCTTTCGAACTGGGTGAAAAATACGTTATGGAGAAAATATAAGATTATATTAATAATTATTTCGTATCTTAATTAGATTAGTAAAGTTTAATAACTTGTATGGATTCTTAAATTGTATTTCTAAACATAATTATCATTGATGATTATATATATAATTTATCTATTATTATAATCTAATTGTTAAAGATTGATAATTTAAAGATTTACCAAATATATATAAAAATTTAAAAAAACTTATTGATATCTTCTTTTAATTATCTCTAACAATATTAAATTCTTTTTAAAGATACTTGAATCTTTTTCTCATAAATTAAGTTTAAATGTTTTTGTTTATGAAAAATTTTTTCTTCATATTTCAAATTATGTGTTTTGGTTGAAATAAAGTAAGAATAAAAATGACACGTGCTCAAATTTACTAAAACGTCATTTTACTCTATGTAGAGAAGATATTTTAAAATCTAATATAGTCTATGTTACCCGCAGTGTTTTTGTCTATCTTTTGATATAATTTTTATATTATTTTCTTTAGTCCCACTAAAGTGATTGACGAACATATACACCCACACACACACGCATTCTCGATTTTAGTAATATAAATATGTGCTTCACTTTATGTGGTAGGTAAATACAAAATGAAATTCAGTTGTCATTCTGTGATTGACTTGAATTCAAGCATAAACATTATTCCAAAAATACAACAAAAAATAAATCGAATTAAAACAAAAACTCTCCAATTTTATATAATAAATAAATGTTTACCCGTCGATGTTTTTTCGAAATATAAACTCTTTTCTAGAAAGTGGTCTGAAAGTCAAAGCTTAAACCCCCAAATTTTGGAAATGAGGTCCACAAAATTTTCAATAACTTCTTTATTAAAATAGAGAAATTTATCTCATTAGAAATATCTTGGTGTTACAGGGTTGTGCAAGTTTATATACCAACGTGTGCAATTTTATATACCCATCTGTGCAAGTTTATATACCCGCGTGTGCAATTTTATATACCCATCTGTACAGATTTATATACTTGTCAAGTATTTTTGATAAAAGCAAATGATAACAAAGATTTATTGAAGAAAATTTAATATTAAATGAAATTCTCTCTCCTTCTAGCTCTTTCCAGCCATTCTCTCATGTTCCTATAAAATCCTTCACATTGACTCGAATAATTGTTTTCTGATGATAGAACTAGATCTAACAATTCTTAATTGTGTGTTCGGGATTAACAATTCTCAAACTATGATATTTCGCTTTGAGCATAGAAAAAAACTCTCCTATCGGATTCAACTCTGGCGAATATGGAACCAGTAATTTAAAAACAATGTTGTTTTCTCGTAATACACACATAACCTCGGAAGATTTGTGGATCGCAGCATTATCCATCACAAGAATAGAATTAGAATGGGATTCGAAGTAAGGGACCAACTTGTTACGGATAAATTCAATAAAAGTCGCTGATTTAAATGTAACCACCCTGTATTCATACGCAACAACGCCATGAATATTGATAGCACACATCAGACTCTTATTGATGTTCCTATTAGCTGGAACAGTGATATAGGCCTTTATGTTCTCAAGAGAAGATCCATATTTTCATCTTGTGTGCAGATTAAAGTCTGTTTCATCTAGAAAAACGAGATTTTCCTCTGAGACTCTTCCCATTTCGGTTGCATAAATAGCCCTAGCATTCAATCTCTCAACTGTGTTTCGTTCCTCAGGCACAAGTGTTAATCTCTTTCGAGTTATTTTCATTCTTTTTAGCTTTCTAGACACGGTAGATCTCGAAATCTGAGTCTGATATTGGCTTTGAACAATTTCTTTTACCTCATCTTGAATATATGAGTTATTGCAAGAAATTGCATTGTGTATAGACTGGTCAACAAGAGAAAAGATTGCGTTTCTTTGGACACAAGTTGCCTTTCTTTTGTCACCTGCAGAGACAAAAGCTTCCCCATTTTCAATCTTTTTGCTAATAGTACTTACAGTCTTTCTATCAAGTTGTAAGGTATTCGCTATATTTTTTATTTTGTAATCCTCGGTCTGTATCATTATGGCTACAAGGTCATACATCTCGTTAGAGATTGTCTTTCTCTCATTCCTGGCCATTTCTGTAGGATTTTTCAGGGGAAGTAAAAGTAGTAAAAATAAAGGTGTAATTATAAAAGAAAAATAGCCTTATTTATACCTGTTAGGTATATTCTTATTTGTTTATATCAACAAATGATCATCACTAAATAAGTTAAGGGATAAAGGAGAATTGTTTGGTTAACAATTAGTTCATCGGATGAATTGTTACAATTTCAAGGCTGAAGTTAGTTAAAACTAGAAAATTTATTTAATGGGTATATAAAATTGCACACGTAGGTATATAAATTTGCACAGAGGGGTATATAAAATTGCACACGTGGGTATATAAACTTGCACAACCCTGTATTACAACTTTAAAGATTTTCAGTTAATTTATAAACTATTCAGAACAAAGTTGACTCAAATTCGAGTTATTAGTAAATGAAGAGTTAATATTAATTCTTATTTTAAAAATAATAAGCTTAAAAATCTACTTTTATTGGGCAAATGTGTCAAATTGATTTGAAATTACTATTTTCATGTTACCATTTTGGATAGAGATGGCTTTAATGAATAAGGAGTGACCCAAAAACCAGGAGTCATAGAGAATGAAATCTTTTTCGCAGTCCATCGAGAATGAAAACAAACAACACAAAAGGAAAGCCAATACTTTTTAGTTTCCTAATTTAGTATTAATGAATGATTTCCTAATTCTTTATTTTAATATTACCTAAATAGAAATGACGTCTAAACCTTTTAGCAACAATATTTATAAATAAAAACTGTACAAGTATTATAGAAACTTATAAAGATCTCAAAGATAATCTATAGATAATTCAGATGTGCACGCAAGCTAACTCTTGACGACCCCTTAAACTCTATATAGCAATGATTCGCTCCTTATTTATAAAATCACATAAAACAAGTAAAATCCAAAAATCAATTCGAATGACCAAGCAAGAGCAAACACAAGAAACAACTAAGAGTGAATTAGAGAACTTAATAACTCAAGTTCAACCTGAAGCATTACCTCAATCACCTTCTCGAACAAGATTTCCGCAAACAGTAGCTGATGTACCACCTAATTTCGTAGTTAAAGAAGGCCATAAAAGTAAGCGTTTCTCTATATTAGAAAAGTTGACTCCGAAGAGAAAGAAAGGTAAGAAATTTAAGCTCAAAAAGTTTCTATTTTGTCTATCAGGTAAAGAATACAAAGATTTAAAAGACGAAGAGGCTCAACAAGACATCCCTCAAAAACCAAACAGCAAGGAAAGTTCACCAAAAATGTTAGAAAAGGAATTGGAAACCCCGAAGACCGTTACTGAAGTCGTTGAACCAACGCCGGAATTAAAGATTGAACAGGTCAAAATTGAAACCGACGAAGCTTCTTCTGATACAGATGTAACTATTGAAGCTTCAACTCCTACATCTCCTGCGATAAAGAAACATTTACTCAGCGAATTAGATGTTAAAGATTCGGGTAAGAAGTGTTTAGTTTTAGATTTAGATGAAACTTTAGTTCATAGTTCGTTTAAATTAGTGGAAAAAGCTGACTTTATCGTACCTGTAGAGATAGAATCCCAGATCCATAATGTTTATGTAGCAAAGAGACCAGGTGTTGATGAGTTCCTTAAAGTTTTAGGTGAGAAATTTGAAATTGTAGTTTTCACTGCATCCCTAAGCAAATATGCGGACCCAGTTCTCGATCAACTCGATCTCCATGATGTGGTGAGACATAGATTATTTAGGGAGAGTTGTTATAATCAAAATGGCAATTACATCAAAGATTTATCTCAATTAGGTAGGCCATTAAAGGAAGTGATTATTATCGATAATTCACCTGCTAGTTATGCGTTTCATCCGGAAAATGCAATACCAATAAGTTCATGGTTTAATGATTTACATGATACTGAATTGACGGATTTAGTACCATTTTTATTAGATTTAGTTAATGTGGATTCCGTAGTGGACGTGTTGGCTAATGGCCAATAATCGATTTAGCTTAAGATTATAATCATATCTTGTTTAATGGATGTTATATCAAATAAATTTCTTATACTTTCTAACTGTGACCAATTACTTAGATAACTTAATTCAATTTAATTAAGCAACATTAGCCAAATAATCCCTCACTTCATCCACGCTCAATTTTCGGAACACACATTTTGGAGGAGCACCTAACATCTTTTGAGGCGGTTTAAAGTGGTCAGCAATAACACCAATTTCCAACGAATGTTCATTTAATTGGCCCTCAAAACCTTCTTTAATCGTAAGTATAGCGGTATGAATAGCATCTTCCAACTCCATATCTTCCGTATACCTAAACCCCATATCAATAAACGCGCGCAAAAGAGAGTGAGGGATGAGAGGTACCGTTTTTCGAGGAATGTCTTGGCATTAACCATGTTTTTTCCTACAGCGGTAGCTTTCCAAGGATAATACGATCCTGATGGATCAACTTGATATAATGAAGGTCCATTTTCATCATAACCAGCTATCAAAATAGAAACACCAAACGGTCTTACACCTCTAAATCATATAATTAAGATTAGGTTTACCCTGATTGGGTGTATTCTTGCATCACATTAGCTACTTCTTTAACTAATATAACATTTTTAGGATCTTCCATATAAACTTGTCTATACTTCTGAGCCGACTTCCTAGCTTTAGCCACCAATACGCGAGCATCCGGACCCATGCCGGCATAAACTAAGCCGATGGAATTACAAACGGTTGAGATTTTTTCGACGCTAGTTTGGTCTATTAATTGGCTGGTTGCTTTCTTCTCGGTTATGATGACAACCCCATTCTTACCTATAAATGTGGGATTAATTCGATATTTGAAGGATTAAATGAGTTACTTTTGATTCCTACGGCGGTTACTCCTTGATTTACAGCGGCTAATGCATGTTCTATTTGACCTAATTTGCCAGATGGTGAAAAGGTGGTTAATGAGAAATTATATCTGTTTGACATTTTTTAAAAATTTCGTCATTTGAAAATCTTTTTGGTACCAGATGATTTTGTATCCAATGACGAGAGAATTGGACATGAATTTGATAAACGAAAAATTCTAAGAAAGATTTTTCAATCTTAAGAAAGCTTATTTGAATCAATCAAGACCATCTGAAATCATGTTATTAGATCAAAAAATAATACAAAGAAATAAATTTAATTTTATTATAAGATAAGACATCTGAACCTACTATTCTGTTCCATAGATTTATTAGTATAAACAGAACGAACCTTCAAACTTGAAAATCGTGATCCCAATAAGAGAATTACTGATTTAGATAAATTAGAACAATCCAATATACTCAATAATTTCAAACCATCTCCATTAGATCCAATTTGGTCATCTTCGGTCTTACTATAGATCAAAGTGTATAAGAAATCATCTGTTAATTGAACTAAATCATCGCATTCTAATTGACGTAATTTCTTGAGAGAAGTGAAATCAAAATCTGTAATCAACCTGCAACCATTAACCAATAATGCTTCTAAGCTTTTACAATTGCCAATAAAACTCAACAAATCATGATTGGTACATCCTGTATAACTAATATTGAGATAACTGAGATGAGTCAATTCCATTAAACTTAATTGTGAGAGATTGCTCAATTCCGGTTTGGTATTTTCTAAGTTGATGTATTCGATCCTTTTGGAGTTTATTAAGAGTGGTAAGTCTAGAAAGGTAACTCCTTTATTATCATTAACCAATCTAGCACTATTGAGATTCAATTTCGTCACACCTCTAATCACTTTTTCATCTAGATAAGTACTAAAGTTATAAATGGAAGTGTTCGATAAATTCAATTCTTTCTTATTAAAACCAATAGATCGAAATTTAGGCAGTCGGTTCAATTGTACCATCTTATGCCCACTCAGATTCAAGTTTCGGATCTTTGTCAATGAATTGAGCTTGATAAAATAAATCTGAACATTCCTACAATAACCAACATCTAAATCTTTAATAACTCGATAGCCATTCTTCAAAACCAAATCCAAGACTTTATTAGTGACACCATCTAGCCCAGATAAATCTAATCTCTGAACTCTTGTCAATTGAGAAAATAGTTCGACCAAATGCTGTTCTACAATACCATAACAATGAGATAGGTTTAATTCTCTCAAATTTTGACAACCACCCAACCCATTTAATTCGAGAACACAAAACCCTCTCAAATTAAGTTTACTCACATCAGGACAATGTGAAATCAAAGCATTTAACTGTTTCATCTTAATTGATCGATAATAATCTTGTAAGGGTATAGAGGACCACAAAGTAGAGTCATAAGCTAAATGATATAATTTATGATTCACTAATAAGATAGATTGTAAATCACTCAATTCTAAATAGCTCAATATCTTAATGAGGATTTCATCCGCTAAACTATTTATATTCAATCCACTTTTTAATACTCGAAATAATGGTATAGGAATGGTCTTTTGCAATTGCTTAATCATCAGGTCATCTTCTGAATTATTCAACTCGGTTATCAAGTCATTACGCTTCCGTCTCTTATTATTGGTATCGTAAGCTTGAGTTATTATCATCCACTTGAAAGTTTAGGTGGTCGTGGGAATCGTCATTTTATACTCAACTCCTGAAAATGGAAAACTGGTACGATTTCCCTATCATGTGATCAAATCATTGTATTTACTATGATCCATTTTAAACTTATAATTGATATTTTTACATAGATGGATTTTTGGTATTCATCTTATCGAATTGAGTTTGTAAAAACGAGTTCATAAATTTAGTCATCAAATATGTCCTTTTATTATCCTTTAAATCTATTTTAGTCACTTTTCAACCAATTCATTTATAAAACTCGCCATCAAAAAATAGAAACTGTTCTTAAGAAAAAATAACAACCATATTTGTTGACTAAAATGATATTATCATTCCTAATCATAAAATGGATTTTCTAAATCAAACATCAAAATTTATCAATAATTTTTTGCCTATACATTTGCATCTTGTTCAATAAATCGTGTTTTAATATAATACAAGTTTATGTAAAAATTAAAATACATATTACTTGGATCACCAAAAAAACTGCTCGATCACCTAATTTGGGATACAAAAAGCCTCAATTAATAAGACAAAAGTTTCTTTTCCTGGCAAAATCTCGTTATATTTCATGTACACCAATATTGCAATCAAAATGAAGTCCTATGATTACAATCGATGGATAAATCTTGATAATAAACGTAACGAGTGGCTTGGCACTCGGCCTTTGCTACGCTCAGAGCTAAATTCGAATTTTTTTCAGATTCTATATCCAAGCTTCTTTTTTATATAAATAGCAGGCCTGTTCATATCTGCCTTTAAATTTAATATAGTCCGTTTCAAAAAAGTAAAAGATTGAATAAGTTTTAAAATATAGTAAAATTAAATAATATTGAAGAAATTCGATTATTTGTACTTCTTTTTATTATAAATAAAATAACTTCTATGGATATAAAAAATAATATTTATAAACAATATTTATTAAAACAGCAAAATTGTGAAAATCACTGTCCCAAAAAGGTAAAAGACGAAATGAATTTCCAAAATAATAAAATATTGAACAAAATAGTCTATATTTTGTTGTTCAATATTTGTAAATAGATATTATAAAAACCCATTTTATAACTTTAAATTTAAAAATATATATGAAAAGCAATAATTATAACAAAAGATTGACTGAGGAAGAAAAGGCCAGAATACAGGCTTATTATAAATGTGGGCTAAACAGGAAAGCCATATCAATAAAAATAAACAGATCGTGGAATGTATTAGATAATTATTTAAAGGATCCATCTATTTATGGAACCAAAAAATCAATTGGTAGACCATTAAAGCTTACACCAAGAGATAAAAGGGCTATTATAAATGAATTCAAAAAATCACCAATAGGTCTATTAAAATTAAGAGATGCTTTAAAATTAGAAGCATCCAAAACAACAATCTGGAGATTTGTTAATAAATGCAATGAATTGCAATACATAAAAGTGGATTCATCTCCACCTTATAAAGATGATCATTTTATAGCCAGGAGAGAATGTGCAGAAAATTACCTTGGAATGGGTGAAAACTGGCACAAAATCATATTCTCTGATGAGAAAAAGTTCAATCTTGATGGACCAGATGGATATAAATATTATTGGCACCATATTTCTAATGATAAAATAACATGCTTTTCAAGGAATTTTGGTGGTGGAAATATAATAATATGGGCAGCTATTGGATATTATGGAAGAACAAATATTATAAGAGTAGGCAAAATAGATTCTTTAAATTATCAATATATTTTAAAAGAACATTTAATGCCTGTTAGCCTTCAAATTGGCGGCCCTGGATGAATGTTCCAGTAGGATAACGCACCAATACACAAGATCACCTCAACTTTAAATTGGATTAATGATAAAGAAATGAGATTATTACCCTGACCATATTTTCTCCAGACATTAATATTATTGAAAATCTATGGGTAATCCTCAGTAGACGAGTATATTGTAATGGGAAACAGTATTCTGATAAAGAAGAGCTATGAGAATCAATCCAAAAAGAATGGCATCTAATTCCACAAATGCAAATAAAAATTTATACCATTCAATCCCTAAAAGAGTTTCAAAGATATACAACAATAATGGACCATTTTTAATAAATTAGCTTTTATTTCCTTCATTTTATTTGGAAATCTAAAACAATCTTCTATCTTTTTGGGACGACGATTTTCATAAATTTGACTTTTAAAGAAATAATTGTTTACAAATAATAACCTTTTTAAGCATAAAAACTATTTAATTTATAATTAAAATATTTACAAATTAATAACTTTTATCAATACCATTTATTTTTTATGCAAATTAAGAATATTGCCATCTTTTATGTTTTTGAAACGGACTATATAAAATAAACGGTTACAAAATAAAGAACCAATGGGTATCAGAGGCAAAAAATTCATCCCACATTTACTGTTTCATCAACGTCATAAAAAGTCTTGGTAAAGAAGTATCCAATTAAGAACAACTTCCTAATAGTAAAGACACTGTTAATTAAAAATAAATATAGTTTGTGATGTTCTCTTGGTGTTCTAACTCACTCTCCTGGCTTTGCAAAAGAGCGAGAGAATAAGTATGAGAACAGATAGCAAGCAAGGAATCATACAAGAGCAGGTAGAACAAAGTTCCTTTCATTAAATTCCTGTTTGCACCCCCTTTCGTTATTGTTGAAAGTTCCCATTGCTGGTATAAAAAGCGACTTCTTTGCATTGTTGATCTAATAAATCAAAAGGTTTTTCTTTTTTCTAAGCACTCAATCTTTGAATTTATGCAATAGAGTGTGAAATAACCCAATAAAATTCGTTGCCAACTTTTGAGAAAACTTGATTTTTAGTCGACTTCAGGACTTGATTCAAGATTTATAGACTCTTATCAAACTTTTCAAGGATTCTAAATACTCTGCTTTAAAACCACCATTTATTGACTGATTTGATATTTTCTCGACTCTAATATGATATTTTCCCACATAAACAGCTACTATTTTAGTATATTTGTTGACATGATTAGTCAAAACATTCTTTGCTATTGATATTTTATTAAGAAAATAATGTGTTCAAATGAGTTTTTCTTAATTATTAGGGCGTTCCGAGCAAAGAGACACTAGAAAAAAATTAAATAAAAAATTTACAATAAAAGATATAAAGTTGAAAATTAGTATGTTTATAGATAAGAACCTTCTGCATTTATTACATTTATCCATCTTTCGGGTAGCTTCTGGATACCATTCATAAAACCTTTAGCATTAAGCTCCTGAATTGTACTTTCTAGCTGAATTTCTAGTTCATGTCAATCATCATTAATGTTTTCCTTTAACTTCCTTTTTAATTTCCCAAAACAATTGAAATAAGGTGGGCTAATATCAGGGCTATAAGGAGGATGATCCCAAACCAGAATATTTTCATCAATAAAATACTGCTTTATATGATTTGATTTATGCGGCTTAGAATTATCATGAAATATTATAGGTAGTTTGAATTTCCATCAGGTAACTATTTGTCTAATAATTCGATTAGGAAGTTTTTATAGACTTCTGGAATTACTGTCTCTTTAGGGGCACAGAGCTTTCAATAAGCAACACCTTAGAAAATCCATTGCTAATATTAGCACACTCTTTTTTTATATTTAGATTGAAGTAAAAATTCAGGTGGGTCTTCATTCTTATTTCTCCATGATCGAATCTGGTCGCGTTACGGTTGCATGTATAAAGACACCCAAGTTTCATCTATTTCCAAAATTCGATTAAGTTATTTTGTCTCGATAAGAGTTGCATATTGTTTTTACATGCTAACACTCTATATTCTCTTTGTTCATCCGTGAGAAAATGGGTACCCATTTACTTAATAATTTTTTCATTTTTAAATCTTCTGTTAAATATCGAAATACTGTTGTTTTACTACAATTCACCCGCATGGAAAGTTCGAGACAAGAC
>NIPM01002076.1:0-11942 GCA_002738285.1 Holacanthella duospinosa | reverse complement strand
GTTCTTTCGAGAATTATACTGAATTCTTCAACCAAAATGATTGGTTTCTTTCAAAAATTTTGTCCCATATTAAAAATTTCATGAATACACTGCCCGTCAAAAGTGATTCAGTGTTTGGGAAATTTGAACTTAAATGGTAATTCATGAATGAGTAAGACTTCGAGCAAGCTAATACTCATATGGTAGATAGATACAGCCTTTGTCTATAACATATCCAAACATTATAGATATCTTTTAAATATTGATAGAGATATGATTACTCAAAATTGAAAGTAGGTGATTCAGTGTTTTGACGAATTTTTTAAATTTACAAAATTTTCATTCTAGAACATTCTAAAATACCGCAAAATTGTTCATTTTTATTTCAATCCTTAGCAGAAGGTATTAAGGCTTATTTGGTATGACAAGAAGAACATTGAAACAAGAATTAACGAACTTTCTTTAAGTGGAAAATCTTCAAGAAAAATAGCTGAAATTGTTGGAGTTTCACAAGCAACAGTGTCCAGAGTAATAAATTAAGTTGAAACAATACTCCAGAGCCTATAATAGGTCGTCCTCGGGTCTTAGATAAGTATGATGAAAAATATATTGGAAGATTAGCAACAAGTGGTAAATTCTCCAGCTCTACAGAAATACAGCGAGAACTCAAGACCTATGCAGGAATATCCGCCTCTTCGAGTACTATACTGATCATATTAAAACGTAGCAACATCGTATCTAGATACAAAAAGAAATGCCCACAATTAAAAAAATCTCATCGTCGAGCAAGATCAGAATTTGAAAAAACACACAGAAATTTGGAAAATAAGGACTGTGATATGGTCAGATGAGACCAAAGTAAATCTAGAGAGATCTGATGGACGTGATAGAACTTTCAGAAAAATCGGGGAACCATTCAGAGATCACAATATTACTCAATCAAAAAATTCGGTGGTGGATCAATTATGGTTTGGGGATGTATGCTTTCATCATGTATTGGGTATCTTTGTAGAATTGATGGCAGTGTTAATTCTGAGATATATGTGAGTATTCTGGATGACGAGCTGATTTATACAATTGACTTGAATGGTTTGGAAAAATCTAAACTTGTCTTTCAAAATGACAATGCGTCCTCTCATACTGCTTCAAGTATTAAAAAAATGGTTTAAAAGAAACGAAATAAAGGTAACGAGATTGCCTGCACAATCTCCTGACCTTAACCCAAATGAAAATCTATGGGATCATATGAAAAGAGAGCTAAAAATTTAACCACCATGTAAAGACAAAGATGAACTTTGGGAGAGAATTCAAGATATATGGAACAATATTTCAGCTGAAGTATGTCTTAAACTTGTTAGTTCAATGCCTAGAAGACTCGAACAGATCAGAAAACCCAAAGGCGGGCACACAATCTATTGATTTTTCATTTTTAAAAAAATTCGTCAAAACACAGAATCACCTACTTTCAACTTTGAGAAATCATATCTCTATCAATATTTAAAAGATATCTATAATATTTGGATAAGTTATAGATAAAGGCTGTATCTATCTACCATATGAGTATTAGCTTGCTCAAAGTCTTACTCATTCATAAATTACCATTTAAGTTCGATTTTCCAAACACTGAATCACTTTTAACAGGCAGTGTACAAGCTTTTCCGATCAATTTCGTAAACCATTTATAAATAATATACAAAGATTTAGTAGAATTAAATGATAAATAAGTAATTACTTTAAAAATTACTCAATTGGTTGGATAAGGTAATGAATCTATCCATCAAAATCTGCATTAAAAAACTGACCATAAATAGCTACTTATCTTTTTAAATCGCTTCTTCTAGCCAATATGTTACGAAATTGATCGGAAAAGCTTCTATTCATGAAATTTTCAATATTAATAAAAACTCATCAGAATCCATATATATTAATCTTTAGGCCATAATGTTACTATATGCAAAGATGTTCTATAATTACAATAAAAAGTTTGACTCTCTAAGCAAGTCGTTTTCGCAGAATTTGGTAAATTTTGCATAGATTCTAAACGTGTTTCTGGTGGAAAATTGGACAACCAAGTCTTCAAATTCGTAAAAACGAAAAAAATGGGCATTCGTAGTTTTGAATCATTTTTATTGTTTGCAATGAATACTTTTATTATATTTATTTTGATCATTTTTGATTTATTATTTAAAAAGCTATTTATTAAAATGTTTATTGCAAAATTCGCTGCGTAGACTAGTATAATTAAAGCAAATCTGTCTGTAGTTTATGGTAGAAATGGATCAAAGTGTGTCAATAAATTAATATTATTTTTGAAAAATTAATGAGACATTTGATCTTCCCAATCATTTGAAACTTTTATAATAAAGTTGAAATAAGATAAAATTTTCAGATATTTTATATAATAATATTTATACCTAATTTTCTGTTATTTTTACTCCTCACTTTAAGCCATTGTACAGGGTGGCGTAAGTAAAATTGGACACTCTAATTTTTGCGATGGGTGGTAATAAAAAATATATCTATTTAGTCAATTTTGTTTTTTAAAATAAATAACTTTTCAAAATGAAAAATAAAAATATATCTATTGATATCAAATTAGAATAAGAATAAAGTGTTTATTAGAAGCTGGAATGTCCCTTACAGAAATATCACGTCATCTAAAATGCTCTCGACAAACTGTTTACAATATGAAGAAAAAGGCAAAACGATAAGGAAAAAAAGGGTCTTGTGGAATAGAAAACTTTGGCAAACACTAAAAAATTTATAAAGTCTCATATGAAAGAAAAACATGGGGTTTCTGATAGATAATGCGGTGCCAAGTTGAATTCTAGTTTAAGCTATCAAAAATGTAACAAAACTATAAGTAGAAGAACAGTGCAAAGATATAGAAAATCAACAAATTGGGGGGAATGCTTATTAAAGACAAAATAAACCTCTTTTAAGTCAAAAAATATCGATGATAGAATCAAGTTTGGTAAAATTGTTGAAAATGCAGGGTTTTTAAATAAAAGGCCCAAGAGCAATAGAATTAGTTGATAATATCTTATTTACTGATGAATCTCAAATTCAAATTTATACCCAATTAAACAAATGGAATAATCCATATTATACAAGCGAAAAAAGCCAGGTTCAAATAACGCATTGCCAAAAAAAATCGCTTTCTATTATGATGGCTGGGTGTGTGTGTGTGCAAATGGTTTGACAAAATTACATATGGCACTTTATGTTCGTTCAGAGTAGTCCCCATTTTACTTATTAAATAATTGGTTGAAAAAGAGTGAGAATAATCTAGATTCATTAAAGATTTGGTTGAATTAAGAAGAGAATCAAAAAGGGACTACTCTGAACGAAAATAAAGTGCCCTATTGTTGAAAATGACCAAAAAGTAACAGGAAAATATTGCCAGGACAAGATCATTCCTATATATGGGAGTTTATTTTTGTTTAGAACAGTTTTTAAAACCGGAAGTTGAATTTATAACCCCATTTAAGATGAAAATAATGCAATGCAAAATTCATTTAAAATTGGTTGAATTAAGACTGATATTTTGATCATTAATCTCCTGTTTAAGGTCACTAAACAAAGCATTACCTATTTCTGGATCAAATTACGGCTGTAATTGAATTAGAAATTGAAAATAACTTAATAATTCGTTTTAATTATCATAAACTCAATACTGAAAAACAAAAGCAGATAAAATACAAACATACTAAAATCAAATTTGTTCGATTGAATTTTTAGATTTAAATACTATTCCTGTTGTTTGTTACAGACTTTCGACTTTTCGCCATAATTTTATTAATCTGAGTTATTGATAAACTTAAAGTCGATAAATTTCATTTAGGGCTATTTTTTGATCAACTTTTTCAAAATTATTGAAAGATTAACATAAGAAATTTAAAAATAAATAAAAGAATCACTTTAATTTATATAAAAAAATTTATAAAATTCACGTTTTAACTAATAGCTTTAACGAGTAATTAAGGCATAATACCCCTGGGAGAAATCCAATATTCTCAAAAAATTTCAACCAAAAATCTCAACTTAGCTTCATAAAATCCTCTGAAATGTACTCTCCTGAGTATATTTTTTCAGGGTAAATAGTTCCTGACGCCTCTTTTTTTGGTCAATCTTCAAACGACGCGTCCACTAGCGGATTTATGAATTCTCAAATTTTCCAAGTCTTTTCAACCAATTTCTCCGACTTTGCTCGGAAACTAAAGCTTTGAAGTTTCCACACCCCACCTAACAGTTTTTTTTGATTAGATCACGGAGAGCGGTACCAACCGAGGTCGACAAGGTAATCACATTATGGGGAGAAGTATAGCAGCCCCCAGTCAACGCTATGCTCCTTGGATTACCCATCTTCCCACATTTAGTTTTTGAGCACCACCCTGTTACCCATAATCTTTAATTGACAGGATGAAACCGCCCAACCATTATCTGGTTTCAGTTTAGGGGCGCATTTGTTTTCCCTCCTCTCTCTGGAGCGGACCATTTTATGCCCCAGCCTACGATGATTTGACCCTTGGAATTTAGATACCGACTTTCCATAAATGGTACCTGAGTCGGCGTAGAGAGACATGTATTGCTTAGCATCCTTTATGCGGAGCTTTTGTACCAGGGTCCTCGTAGATCTCAAAGTAGGCATCGGTGACGGCCTCTAAGAAAAACTCCCAGAAACAGTAAGCCACAAGATGTGTAGAATCTACATCTTCCTTTCTTTCGAATTCGTCGAAGACTTTCTGCAGAAGTCCGAAGTGCCCGTCTATATCTGACTTTCCGTGTTATTTTGCAAAGAAATTCTGGTAGGTGAAGTAATTCTTAGTAGGTAGCTCCAAGAGTATATAACTCCTTAATTCCTCGGATCTAAAATGGTCTGCATTATCTGACCAGAAATGCATTTTGGAGAAATTCTCAGATTTATCACCTCCAGTTTCCTGAGGCAGCTCTTGACATAGTAGGGATCATGACTAATAACTTTTGACAGGTAGTTATGGTAGGTCCTCTTTATTTCTCCCGCCACTTTATAGATGACACAGAAGCCGAGACAAGATATAGAAGATTTGTTGTAGTATGCTTGGGATATTTCCACAGGTCCCCCCCCCCCACCGAGCTTGAAGTTCTGTTTGAAATCCATGACTACCATGCACTCATCATGCTCCAAGTTCTCTAGTCTTTGTCTAAAGTAGCCTTTTTGATCTTTTATTAACTCAGAATGGGCTTTGTAGAACTTTACTCGTTTGTCCTGAGAACTTTCACCTAGCCTCCTTTCAAGTTTCTTACCATTTACTCAGATATCACACATATACGTCTTCTTTTTCAAATATTTGAAGAATTTTGGGCATAAAGTGTAGTATGTAGACAAGCTTAGGTTAATTTCTGGGTTTTCGGCCATTATTTTCTTATAAATATATAGTTTAGGTTGTTGGAGATTTAATACAGTCTAATTTGTATGTAGTTTGCATGTTATCTCAGAATATTTGGTCAAATATTCATTAACTCTTTTATATCTTCACCTTTTTGTTTTTTAGATTCTGGTTGATAAATCCCCCTATTTTTAATTTCATCTCCACTTTTCCTTTTTACAGTCTTGTACATAGTGTTTGAGAAAGTAAAACCACTTTTTCTCAGATCCTTTTTCGATATTTCGCCTGCAACTATCGATAAAACTGCATATCTTTCGTTTTTTTGTGTTTTGTTAAATAATTTTAATATATCCTTAACTAATTTTAGGAGTATTGTTGGTGATTCTTCAGTATTAATGTTTTGGTTATACGGTAAATATCTTGCATTCATTTTAGTAACTGTAATCTAATAAACGCTAATTTAAAGCAAAGAATGTTTGTTTAATTTATTTTACCAACAAACTGGTTGAAAATTTATTTAGGGTCTGTTTTAATTCCCGAAAAAGTGTCTCTTCCGAAAATAAATTCCCATATATAGAAGCTTTAAAGAACCCAAAAGAAAAGTGACTTTTGTTCAAAATGGAGCTCCATTTATGGAACAAAAGATAATATGCAACTTTTAGAATCAAACTTTCAAACCGTATAGGGCAAAGGAAAATGGCCAGGCAATAGCCCAGATTTGAAACCAATAGAACATCTATGGACTATTCTTAAAGAATCCGTCCATAAAAACCCTCGGCCAAGAAATAGGGAAGAATTAATGAAAAGAGTTGAAAAGGCTTTGAGCGAAATTGATAAGAACACAATTAAAAATATGTCTCTCTTTTCCAAAACGAATCCAATAAATGCTAGTGGTGGAAGCACTGATTATTAGTATTTAAATGTTACAAATAAATTTTTGTTATATTTTTATCTATAGAAGTTATTGAGTTATTTTTATTTTATTAGAAAAATGTCCAAATTTACTTGCGCCACCCTGTACACCCAAATTAGTCAATTTTACAAAATGGGACAAAATTTTCTTACATAATTCAATTCTAATTGGTCGAGGAATTTTAGTTTCTTGAATGAATAAAATAGTAAATAAATTTATGTATTTACTATCCATAAAATATCTCTTAGCTATATTTCTTGCCATTTTAGTTGCTTCCTCAACCTATTTTTACTATGATCACTAATATGAAAGAATTATAACCGAGGCTTCAAAAATATTATGCCATATGGGACAAAATTTTTGAAACATAATTCTATTCTAATTAGTCGAGGAATTTTAGTTTCTTGAATGAATAAAATAGTAAAAATGAAAATAAATTCATGTATTTACTATCGATAAAATATCTGTTAGTTATATTTCTTGCCATTTTAGTTGCTTCCTCAACCTATTTTCACTATGATGCATTAATATTCTAGAATTACGACCAAGGCTTCAAAAATTTTGTGCCAAATTAGAAACCAAAGCGTTTACATCTCAAAAAGGCAATCAATAAATTAGAAGCTTGGCCAATTTACTAGGATATATAGTTAAAAATATAGTCACAATATGTAAAATATTTACAAGATCTATTGTAGTCGATTTTATTTAAATCAATATTTTTTCTTTAGATCTCGAATATTTTGTATAAAATTTAGGATTAAATCTCTCCTTAACTTGTGTAATTCAACATAATCGATACTATAAATTATTTTAATCATAAATGAACATCAATTAATTACAAACCCCCCCCCCCTAAAAATGATCTATTCTGAACACAAAAGTCAACCAATTCCTTATTTATTAAGGTGTGGTCCGTTATTCCTGTCCAATTTTATAAAGTTAAATACAGACAAATTGTTATTTTTGAAACACAAAATCACACACATTAAATAAACTTTATTATTATTTATTAAATTAAAGCAATAAATTTTAATAACCTTTATTAAAGAATGAGAACGATTGAAAATCAAAACAGGGCAAATGCAATCTGCCACTATTAACGAAAATATTGCTTCCAAAAAGACTAGACACTTTAAAGAAGAAGGAATAAGTACAAAAACTATACATAAGTCTGTAAATAAATTCGAAGAAATAGGTACTTCTATTTATAAATAAAGTCCTGGTCGACCTACTAAAATAATCACTTCTAAAGTCATCCACTCTGTTAAAAGAAAATACCAAAATGTCCTTCCACATATGGCACTTTATTTTCGTTCAGAGTAGTCCCTTTTTGATTCACTTCTTAATTCAACCAAATTTTTAATGATTATTGTTCAACCAATTATTTAATAAATGGACTACTCTGAACGAAAATAAAGTGCCATTTTTCGAGGAGAAATGTATATAAACACTTTAAAAATGAAACATTAAATTAAATATATTTTATATATATCGTTTATTTTCAAAATAAATATTACGCATCTTATTGTTTTAGTTTTTTAACAGGAATAACAGACCACACCTTATTTAGTCAACTCCTTGGCGATTCAGAGTTCCTTAAATGGGATGCAAATAATCTTTTTATAAAAGGCCTACTTTCCTTCGAAATGCTTAAATGAAATTGATTACTATCTTATTTACATTAGGCTCTATACAATCAAGACCAAGACCAAGGAAATGATTTAACACACATTACTTTTATTAAACCTTATTCATTTATGTATTTTTCATGAATGCATTAAAATACTGTGTGAATGAAAATCTCCTAGTAACTTTATTTCAAATGTATCCCAGATCATTTATTATAGTTCCTAGAACCAAATATGTTGCTACCTATTCTAACATTTGTTGATCCACATTGAATGGCATCTAAAAAATCTGAAGACATGCCCATGCTAAGTTCTAAATCAGTGCCTAGTTCTTTATCAACATGTTCTTTGCACTTTTTAAGTGACTATATTAATTTTATTAATGTTAAAGTACTATAAAATCTGGGTTTTCTTGCGTGCTACTATTTTCAACAGACCCTATTGTCATTAATCCAAGTAAATTTAGATCAGGACATTGTTGCAAAATAAATTTACAAATATCTAGACAACAGTCAGTAGAAACCCCATTCTTATCTAAAGATAGTATTCAGTTAATGTGTGTTACTTTCTTCTAAACTCGTGTTTACCTGTACGAATACATTCATTTTTCTACCTTCTAAATATTTATTAAATAATTCAGCATGTTTTTCTGATGATATTGTCTCTACACACCATATCTTACTATCTTTAAATCATCTATAATCCTAAATTACCGCATAAACTCTTAATCTTATTAGATTGAATGAACCCAATATAATGCCATTTTATATCTGATGGAAGCTTAAAATCGAAATATATTAGATTACTTTTTCAACCTTTTCTATTAATTCTTGAACCTAGTAATTAGATATTATAGCTTACATAGTTTTCTCCGAAATGTCTTTGTCCTTGTTTGTAGATGATTTGAATATCTTCTATTGGTTTAGTCTTACTCACAGCTACAAAACGAACCTAATTTATAGTATCGATAATTGATTACTTTTTTGTTTGTAGAAGTTATTTGATGTAATAAAGTCTTATAATTCTGTATCAATGATCGTTGTTTCTCCATCGATCTAAAAATCACAAAACCAAGAAATCAAAGCTTTGAAATGTGCGAATAAAGATTGTTCAATTAACATTTTTGACTAGATAGAACTTCCTCGATCTCTATCCTAAATATTATAGAAATGTGAACATAATATCCAACAATCAAGAGTGAATGTGACGGAATATCGAGAAGAGGTTATCAAAAACGACAAAGATTAAAGAATTAAATAAAAACAATACAAAGATTTATTTTCTTAAAAGAATTCTTTTTATTTATTTGAAGAATTAAATTTTTATTCAATTTTGTTATTATAATCATTGATAAGGCTCTATGGTCTAGTGGTATGATTCTCGCTTTGGGTGCGAGAGGTCACGGGTTCAATTCCCGTTGGAGCCCTTGTGATATATTTTAAATTTAATTAGAAAGCATTCATTTAATCGCTGATAAATCTCTTATTATAAAATAGGATGTCCGGGAAATAGTGAGAATAAGTTTCTTGATTGGTTTTGCCACATTTTTATTATAAGTGGCCAATTTTCTAAATATTTATATATATTTACACTAAATACAAAATAAATATATAACCAGAATTCTAACTAAATCTTTGAATCCAAATGAATCGTATAAAAAATGAAGACTTTGCAACGCGTGTTATTCACCTTTATAAAAACGTTCCTAAAAATAGTAAGAAAATGACTGTCGAGAACTTTGTGCGAGAATGTGCACCAAAACAAACGATATATATAATAATATAGAGATATGAGGATTATGGCCAAGTGAGTTACAAAAATATTCCAGGGCGACCAGTCTCCAAAAAATCAATTTTTAATGCAAAATCTATAGAGAAAAGTTTTATGAAGGACCCAAGATCTTCTGTAAGGAATGTGACAAATAAACTTAATATGCCAAAATCTACTGTATCTGATATTAAGGTAAAAAGATTGGGGATAAAAGCCAGGATAAGAATGAAAGCTCCAAAGTACATTAAAAACCAGGACAGTAGAGCGAAAGTTGGATGTCAACATGTTTATCAAAATCAGTTAAACAAAACCCTTATTTTAAATGACGAAACTTATATGACTTTTGATTCTACTCAAGTTCCAGGATGCAATTTTTATCATTCTAAAGACCAAAAAGATGTAGGTTATCATATAATAAACAAGACTCTGTCCAAATTTCCCAAGAATTTTTGATTTGGCAAGCTATTGACGAATTTTGGAATGTTTCAGATTCATATATTAAAGAAGGTACTCTGGATTCAGAAACCTACCTTCGAGAATGCATCATTAATAGATTAGTTCCATTTATCCTTAAATATCACGAATTTGAAGATGTTTCGTTTTGGTCTGATCTTTCTTCGATTCATTACGCCACAATTGTGACCGACTACTTGGCCTCAAAAAATATAGAATTTGTGGCTAAAGATAAAAACCCACCTAATGTACCACAGGCCAGAGGAATTGATATGCTGTGGTCAATTTATAAAAGAAAATATTCGGCACTTCGAAATACACCAAAAAGTTTAAGAGGGTTCAAGCAAATTTGGCCTAAAATATCAACCGAAAAAGTCGCAGAAATAGGAATAAGCTGCATGAACCATGCCTACAAAAACCTTATAAAAATTGGATATAAAGCTATAACAGGTTCAATGGATGCTATTTCTTAGAAGTCTAAATTGCTGTTTAACTTTTTATTAAACTTTATTTATTTTAGTTTGGTTATTTAACTAAAAATGCAAATTTTGTTTAATCACCCTATTTCCAGGACATGATATATCAAAGATTGAATTTTTAATAATCCAAATATATCTTATAGCCATTATTCTGAAAATCATTATATGATCTATTGAACTTTATTTCTCTTCATGAGTAATTTTTAGAACTTTTACTCAAATGTATTACTCCTTTTCACGCAAAAAGGTAAAGGAAAACATTTAAATAAAAAATTTATTATGAGATATAAAAAGATGAAATTTTGTAGTTTATATATATGAATCTTCTACTTTTATTACATCGCTCCACTTTTCAGCTAGCTGCTGAATACCATTCATATGACCCTTTATATTAAGTTCCTGGATAATACTCTCTAGTAATTCCAACTCTTCTCAATTGTCATAAAAATCTTCTCTTAACTTCCTCTTTAATTTACCAAAACAATTAAAATCAGGTGGACTTATATCTGGACTATATGGAGGATGATACCAAGTGCGATTTTTTTATCATCAAAAAAATCCATTACAAGCTCTGTTTTANACAAGCTTTGTTTTATGAGGTCTTGCATTATCCTGTAAAACCATAGGATACTTGAATTTCTTATCAGGTAGCCATTTTAGTAAAACTTCATTAATAAAGTCTATATAGACTTCTGAAGTTACCGTCTCTTTAGGTGCACAAAGCTTCGAATATGCAACACCATTATAATCCATTACTACTATAAGCATTCTTTTTCTCTGATAGTTTGATTGTGCTACAATTTGTGGTGGGCTTTCGTCCTTAGTTCTCCAAAATCGAGACTGGTCACACTGAGGTTGCATATATAAAGTAAGCCAAGTTTCATCTATAGCCAATTTTCTGTTTATTAGGCTGTTTTGTTTTGGTAACTGCTCCAAATTATATCTACATGCTAATACTCAATGTTCTCTTTGTTCCTGTGTAAGAAAATGAGGAACCCATTTGCTCAATAATTTCTTCATTTGTAAATCTTCTGTTAAATACCGATAAACAATAGCTTTGCTACAATTTACTAACATGGAAAGTTCGAGGCACGACAAGGCTCTACTTTGAGCAAGATATTCTTTAATTTTCTCAATTGTATTTTCTTTTATTAAATGATTACTTGTATCGCCTCCTGTAGTATCTTCAACGCAACTTTGGCCCTTATTAAACTTAGAAACCATATTTTTCACTGTATTATATTTATCGGCCTTTTCTCCTATCGTTTTAACCAATTTTTTGTGTATTATTCCCGAACTATGGCCTAGAATTACTCCAAATTTGATAAATACACGTTGTTCTTTATCGGTT
>NIPM01002075.1:0-11139 GCA_002738285.1 Holacanthella duospinosa | reverse complement strand
TTTGTTTATTTATATTTTTAATATTACCTAGATTTTTGATATGATTAACATCAATATTGGCTGAAACTAATCGTACTCCTTTTGATTTTGCGGAAGGAGAGTCTGAGTTAGTGTCTGGATTCAATGTTGAGTACAGAAGAGGAGGATTTGCTGTGTTGTTTTTGGGAGAATACGCAAGAATTATTTTTATAAGTTATTTTATAGTATTATTTTTAGGGAATTTTATAAATTTTTTATTATTTAATTTTTTGGGGGTGTTTTTTTGTTTTATTTTCATTTGAATACGAGGAACATTACGACGTATGCGTTATGATAATTTAATAATATTAGCTTGAATGAGATTTTTGCCAGCTACATTATGTTACGTAATATTCTATTTTTGTATTAAATTGAGACATTGTTGCTAACCTGTAAATCTAGCTAAGTAGTTTAAATATTGGGCAATATTTGATTTTTTAGCTAGTATTTTGGGTGTTGTTATAAATTAAAAAATGTGAGGGGGAGAAACCTGTAAATCTAGCTAAGTAGTTTAAATATTGGGCAAAATTTGATTTTTTAGCTAGCTAAAACCCACAACAATATTTAATCTTTTACACTCAGGCAGAAACCTGTAAATCTAGCTAAGTAGTTTGAATATTAGGCAATATTTGATTTTTAGCTAGCATTTTGGGTGTTGTTATAAATTAGAAAATGTGAGGGACAGAAACCACATTTAGATCGATTCTAGTTTAAATATTGGGCAATATTTGATTTTTTAGCTAGTATTTTGGGTGTTGTTATAGATTAAAAAATGTGAGGGGCAGAAACCTGTAAATCTAGCTAAGTAGTTTAAATATTGGGCAATATTTGATTTTTTAGCTAGTATTTTGGGTGTTGTTATAAATTAGAAAATGTGAGGGGCAGAAACCTGTAAATCTAGCTAAGTAGTTTAAATATTGGGCAATATTTGATTTTTTAGCTAGTATTTTGGGTGTTGTTATAAATTAAAAAATGTGAGCGGGAGAAACGTGTAAATCTAGCTAAGTAGTTTAAATATTGGGCAATATTTGATTTTTTAGCTAGTATTTTGGGCGTTGTTATAAATTAAAAAATGTGAGCGGGAGAAACGTGTAAATCTAGCTAAGTAGTTTATGGTGGAATGTAATTTTGTTGAAGTTAGCATTAAGGCCTATAGGGTTGTTAGACCCTGTTTGGTGAAGAAATAAGAGATGAACTATTACTAGACCTGCAACGACAAAAGGGATTAAAAAATGAAAGGTAACCACCAATTGAAAACNCAAGAGATGAACTATTACTAGACCTGCAACGACAAAAGGGATTAAAAAATGAAAGGTAACCACCAATTGAAAACAGGTGGTTTAACAGGCAGTGTAATTTTTAAAGTTTGACTATTACCTTTTAAATTTTTCGTTTTTCAATCAAAATAAATTTTTGGTTTAGAAGACCAAACTCTTAGGGTGTTCATTTTGACCTCCAGGTCTAGGCGGGGTGCTGACACGGGTACCATGGGGTTAAGCAAAGTCTGATTTTTCCATGTACCCTTGCAGTAATTTTTCTACTAGGCGAACTTTGGCCTTCATTTGGGCCACCCAAAATTTCTTCGGGCGACGTTTGGACCATTTTTGGGCCAACTTAAAAAATGTGCAACGCTGCAATATCACAATAATTATAAAAACAATCAAAGTTTTTTTGAAACAGCATTGTAATATTGTCTTCCGTTGCCAGAATTGTGAAGTGGTAGCGATTTCTATCGAAACTTGTCACACAGCACACTTTGTGCCATTGGCTGAATCAGAAAAGTAGAATTTAAGCGAAATTGTAAGTATTCGTTCACTTTATGTCCGATATTTGTGTAAGTGCNCTGAATCAGAAAAGTAGAATTTAAGCGAAATTGTAAGTATTCGTTCACTTTATGTCCGATATTTGTGTAAGTGCGTGTTTTTTCTGTATATTTTGTAAACTATATAAATTCAATCTCGATTACCAATTCTNCGATATTTGTGTAAGTGCGTGTTTTTTCTGTATATTTTGTAAACTATATAAATTCAATCTCGATTACCAATTCTCAAACTCGGTTTGGCAGCCATTTTTCTTACTTCCTGTACTTTTCGTGTTGCCAATTCTTAAAATATTTCGATGAAAATAGGTAATAAGAGAAAATCATTTACTTTTACTTGGGGGTGTAGCAGATAGTATATCCGGCTGGTTTGCAGCATATCAGATGGCCGGCGTTTTTTGATTGCCGGATATCGGATATCCAGCGCGATTACTNTCCGGCTGGTTTGCAGCATATCAGATGGCCGGCGTTTTTTGATTGCCGGATATCGGATATCCAGCGCGATTACTCGGCATGCTTGCTTGATTAAGCTCGTATTGCACATAATTTTTATTAAAACAAGATGCATTTTGACTCATTTCAGGCGAACGTGCAGTAGTCAATTTTTACACTCCGATACATTTAATATATACTCCTATATAATAAATCTAATAAAAATATTGATCATTTTTTAGAATTTCTGCAAAAATTGTCTAGAAAATTATCCGCGCGAATACCTATTAGTATCCGCTATCTGGCAGAGATTTAGGCGCCGGATATACGGTTGCCAGAATAGGCGTAGTGGAGATGAAAATGAGTTATAACTCTGTAGTATGTATTATACATAAAGAGGCATATACGTACGCATAATACCACATACTTATGTACACACAATCACATACAAAAACATACTTAGCAGTATGTCATAATAAACCCTATTAATAATTGAGATCCTCATGAAGAGTGTGACGCTGAGTTTGCTCCTCAATATTGAATAAAAGTAAATGAATTCCTCTTTATCGTATTAAAGTAGCTTAATAAACTACTTGACCGTTGTGGTTTAGTGTAGGGAGAGAAAAAAATGGCTGGCAAGCCCCTTGGACCGCATTTGGTCCAAAGTTTGCCCGCTTATTTGCTTGGACCTGGCGCGGTCCAAACTTCGNGCAAGCCCCTTGGACCGCATTTGGTCCAAAGTTTGCCCGCTTATTTGCTTGGACCTGGCGCGGTCCAAACTTCGGAATACGGCCTCCAAAATCATCTCGGGACGGCAGGGATATGATGTTGGAAGCGGTACGCATTTATTGTGGCGAAATAAAAGNGCCTCCAAAATCATCTCGGGACGGCAGGGATATGATGTTGGAAGCGGTACGCATTTATTGTGGCGAAATAAAAGTGTAATGTGGTAATTCCCAATGGGTACAAAACAATGATTTCAGCTTAGAGATCAGCGGGAATAATTCCATTATTTTCCGTTGGAAACAGTGTTGCTTGGTGTAGAATTGCGACTTCTCCGGATTACTATGACAACGTAATATCTGTAGGCTCATCCAATTCAAAGAAAGTATGGCTGCACCACATGTGACGGGAGTTGTAGATCTTATGTTTGCTGCCAAATCAAATATGACCTATGACGNTAATTCCATTATTTTCCGTTGGAAACAGTGTTGCTTGGTGTAGAATTGCGACTTCTCCGGATTACTATGACAACGTAATATCTGTAGGCTCATCCAATTCAAAGAAAGTATGGCTGCACCACATGTGACGGGAGTTGTAGATCTTATGTTTGCTGCCAAATCAAATATGACCTATGACGAGGTCAAGAAAAATTTGATTGATGGGGCAACACAAGATGGGAAACGTCCATTGATGATCTGTGAACTAACGCACATCAAATTTCGTTATCCAAACGTTGAGTTTGGTCAAGGAATACTCAATGCTAAAGAAGTATTTTTAAAANCGCACATCAAATTTCGTTATCCAAACGTTGAGTTTGGTCAAGGAATACTCAATGCTAAAGAAGTATTTTTAAAATATTACTTGAACTTTGACCTTTAGCATTAGTTCAAAAATAATTTTGTTTTGTTTTCTTAATTTAAATTTTTGCCTCTGGCTAAAGTCGAAGATTTATAAAAAATTGCGATCCCTTTCACTCCGACTAAAAAAGTCATACTCTTTTATTTCAATGGTCCCGAAACCCTTAAGGTGGTATCGACAATGATTTAGACAATTTGACTGATGATCAAAGTTCCAATTACCAAGCGCTGAACTTGACCACGGCGTTAAAATTAATTTCACATCGACAATAAAAATTGGACCAAGATTCACAGGAACCCGAGTCATTAGTCAAATTTACTACGAGATCATAGTTATTTGCCTCGAGTTTTGAATTTTTGAATTTGAAAAATTATTGAAAATTAAAATTAAAGTCGTAAATTTTACTTTGCAATGACATGCAGAAAAATTAAATTGAAGCTTTTCAGTTAAAACTTCAACTTAACTTGGTAGAAAAAAAATTTAATTTAATTTAATTGAAGAGTTATAGTGAAGAAATTCAAATAATGTTTCTTAACTCTTTTTTTTTTTATCCACACTTTGCTTATAATTTTGTTTAATTTTTAGCAATTCCATCCGTCAGATGTCGGCGGAATGGGATTTCTACTGACAAACTACTAATCTCTGAATTTTCTGATAGTCGTTTGTAGTACACTTAGGGTAATTAAAAAAAAACATATCAAAAATATCGGGTTGATTGCCATTTATCATAAATATCCCATTATTATTCCTGGAAATTAGAATAATATGATTAAATATTTTGAACATCTTTTAGAAATTTAACTCTAGTTAGTCAGAGAAGTCGCATTTAAACTTCCGTAGCAATCCATTGATGATTGTATCAAAAATCCTGAAAAACCCTACCCCTTGACCATGGTCAAATATTTGATGATAGTTGACGTAAATTACTTCGTGTTCGTAGTCATTTTTTTATTATCGATACCAACAAACAACTCTGACCAATTGGTCATGGTATTTTGATCCCGAGGATCAAAATTACCATTATCTCTAGTTCATATTTCATTACCGCTACCAATTGTAGGAAACGACAACGGGATCAAACTAATTTAGCCCTTGGTTTTTCATTATCGATACCACCTTAGGATTTTTTTTACTCAATTGGACTATATTCTCTTCAGTGCAATTTGTAAATTTGAGCCAAAAAAATAGAAATTTTTCCAAAAAAATGACTAAATTTCAAAATCTGGTGAAAGTAGTCACCGTGTTGACCATTGCACTTGCGCTGATTCAATNCCCGAGGATCAAAATTACCATTATCTCTAGTTCATATTTCATTACCGCTACCAATTGTAGGAAACGACAACGGGGTCAAAGTAATTTAGCCCTTGGTTTTTCATTATCGATACCACCTTTAGGATTTTTTTACTCAATTGGACTATATNATCAAAGTAATTTAGCCCTTGGTTTTTCATTATCGATACCACCTTTAGGATTTTTTTACTCAATTGGACTATATTCTCTTCAGTGCAATTTGTAAATTTGAGCCAAAAAGTTAGAAATTTTTCCAAAAAAAATGACCAAATTTCAAAATCTGGTGAAAGTAGTCACCGTGTTGACCATTGCACTTGCGCTGATTCAATTTTCAAACGGTGGGAGCGTTATAAACAAAAAGTTAGAAAAAAAACTAGTGGAATTTGGAGTTTTTGTGACAATTGTACACAGTCCACAAATTATCTATGATGAAATGAATTTACGAATTTTTGAAACTCGTGCNGTTTTTGTGACAATTGTACACAGTCCACAAATTATCTATGATGAAATGAATTTACGAATTTTTGAAACTCGTGCTGCTAAAGCTCTCGAATTAATTCGAAATCTCAAAGAACATGCACAAATAACTCAGAAACCAATTCATGAACTTTTAAATTTTCATGGAATTAATAATTTCAAAAGTTTTTGGATATCAAATCGTATTTATATTCCTAAATGTTTGAGTACAATTGNTCATGGAATTAATAATTTC
This sequence comes from Holacanthella duospinosa, assembly GCA_002738285.1. Lineage (NCBI taxonomy): Eukaryota > Metazoa > Arthropoda > Collembola > Poduromorpha > Neanuridae > Holacanthella > Holacanthella duospinosa. Next base: position 5,287 of record NIPM01002075.1, on the reverse strand, counting down.
AAAAGTTTTTGGATATCAAATCGTATTTATATTCCTAAATGTTTGAGTACAATTGATAACATCCTCCAATCACATGAATCCATTAGTAATATTCGTGAAGAACTTCAATTTTCTATAGGACCAATCAAATCAATGACTCTNCAATCACATGAATCCATTAGTAATATTCGTGAAGAACTTCAATTTTCTATAGGACCAATCAAATCAATGACTCTTCCTTCAGATACAACTAGAATAGGAATTGTAAGTTGGGGTTTGACAGTAATTGAAGCACCAATTGCTTCGACTTTAGGTAAAGGGACCAATGGGAGTGGAGTAATCGTAGGGTCAATTGATACAGGAGTACTTTGGACACATGTTGACCTTGAAATAAATTACCTCGGAGTATGGCTTGACCCTGAACACAATACGACACAACCTACTGATGAAGTTGGTCATGATACTCATACGCTAGGTAATTTGGCAACATTGTATGTCATTTATCTAAAAATATTAATGAATACNGTCATGATACTCATACGCTAGGTAATTTGGCAACATTGTATGTCATTTATCTAAAAATATTAATGAATACTTTGGAAAAAATTTTTTATTTCAAATTTTTCAGGTACAATTGTAGGTGTTAGCGTAAGTGGGAAAGAGTAATAATGGTTTTGGTCACAGTTGCTAAGTATCGGTATCGGCCCGATACCCGATACTTGATGTTGCACCCCGATACCGATAGCGATACCGATACTTTTTCCAAAAAAAATCCCGATACCTATACCTATACCGATACTTTTTACAAAATTGAACCCGATACCGATACCTATACCCATACTTTTCTAAAAAAATAATACCGATACTTTTTTGAAATAAATTCCCGATACCGATACCTATACCCAGACTTTTTCCTTAACAAAACCTGATACCTATACCGATACCGATACCTTTAAAAAAAAAACCGATACCGATACCTAAGCATCGACGATACCTAAGTATCGGCGATACCTAAAGTTATGACTTATGCCTAATGAAAACAGTTGGCTTTTTATAAACAAACTTAATTTATTCAATAAATAAATATTAAAGGTATGACTACCCTGAAAATAGTACGGAAACTTGACTTTATTACTCTTTCTTATGTTAAACTTCTATTTGCGTTAATTTTATGGCACAATTTCATTTAAGATTTGAAATAATAGAGATTTAAATATTAGGTTTATGTCTGAACCAAACCTAATTATGAGATTGGCGTCAAGAATCAGTGACGTAGAAGTACTTTCTCCTTTCTCCAGACTTAGTACGTCTCTCAAAAACTCAATTCCAGACCTAATTGCCTCTCAATTTAGGTCTGAGATTAAGTCCAAACTAGTGTTCCGCATGGCTCTGGCTCATTAGCCGGCTCAATAGCTCTGGCTCTGGCTCTGGCTCGAGCTGGCTCACAAAAATTAATGAGCCAGAGCCAGTGCATGGCTCTGGCTCATGTAATAATTTTGAGCCAGAGCCATGGCTCATGAGCCAGCTCAACAAAACTTGGGAGCCATGGCTCAATGGCTCAACTTTTTCCAATGAGCCAATGGAAAAAAAATTTCTTTTTTTTATGTTGAGCCATGCGTCATGGCTCTGGCTCATGAGCCAGCTCAGCAAAAATGCGGAGCCAGAGCCATGGCTCATGAGCTGGCTCACCGTTCGGGTGAGCCATTAGCCATGGCTCATTGAGCCAATGGCTCTGGCTCACGCCAAAAGCTGAGCCATGCTGAACACTAGTCCAAACCAAAACTTTTGTCTTTTTTGTAAAAAATTAACCTCCTTCCGCACTGTCCCACATCCCCCCATCCACTCCCGCTTCCCACCCGCACTATCCCACATTCCTACCGTCAATTCCCGCATCCCACATGCACTATCCCACATCCCTTCCGTCGATTCCCGCATCCCACATCCCTTCCGTCGATTCCCGCGTTTTCCCCGCATTATCCCACATCGGAGGGTAGGTATGGGCGTAGCCACCTCACCATCTCGCATCCCTCCCGTCCATTCCCGCACTACCCCATATCCCTCTCATTCACTCCGCATGTCTACCGTCTATTCCCGCATCCCTCCCGCACTGTTCAGTACAGCTATTGCTGGGACGTTAAACATCGTAGTTGTATTTACTTTATCGTTAGCCTTTCCTTCCAGAAAATAAATAAAATATTTTGTTTCAGAATTACTAAACCAAAACTAAATGAACCATCCGGTTTTAGTAAACTTAATGAACGTTGACTTATTGGAAACACTCAGNAACTAAATGAACCATCCGGTTTTAGTAAACTTAATGAACGTTGACTTATTGGAAACACTCAGGTGTGTATAAAATTTAATCCGTTTTCGTTTTCAAATTGCTAAAGAAATGAAGACAATTCTGAGTTATTAAATTATATTATTTATCATATTGATTGATCAACTTTGAAGCCAACAGTTAATGAATTGGATACGAATTTAACCCGTCTGTGGTGCGAATTAAGTTTTTTTCTTTTTCTACGTGTTATTTGAGTGCTCTTTGAAAACCTGCAAGTATCGGCGATAGTATCGGCGATACCAACTAAAATCCCGATACCTATACCTATACCGATACTTTTCTCAAAAAAATTCCCGATACCTATACCGATACCGATACTTTTTTCAAAAAAATTCCCGATACCTATACCTATACCCATACTTTTTCAAAAAAAAATCTCGATACCGATGCCTATACCTATACTTTTTCAAAAAAGAAACCCGATACCGATACCTATACCGATAGATTTTTTTAACAATGCCGATACCGATACCTATACCGATACTTAGGCCAAAGTATCGGTATAGGTATCGGTATCGGCTATACCATTCCCGATACTTGTATCGGGTTTGGTATCGGGTTTGGTATCGGGTTAGCAACTGTGGTTTTGGTTTTCTTTAATTAATGGGGAATGGGAAGGGCGGGATGCGTTAGGGTTGGGGTAGGGAAATGATTGGGTTTTTAAACTAATTTAATTGAGGGGAAATGAAGAGAAATGGACAGAAAAAGGGGTCAGAGGTCAGGGGATCACTAACCAACAATCTCCTGATGCTCCAATTAGTCCACATCCTGATTAGTCAAAATCCGATCCGGAAACGAAAAACCAAACAGGAAAAAGAAGAAAACAAAGACAGCAGGCAGGTAAGTTTAGGTGGGATGGGAAGTCTGAAGAAGACTTTTTGTCTCTTGTTGATTAGACTCNAAGACAGCAGGCAGGTAAGTTTAGGTGGGATGGGAAGTCTGAAGAAGACTTTTTGTCTCTTGTTGATTAGACTCGTCGTCTGAGGAGAAAAAAGGACGCTATCGACGACGAGTCTACTTTTTGTAAATAGTAGAAGGGGAGGAAGAGTAAAAGTTTTTAAAGGAAGTACAAGGTTTTGCAATAGAAAATTACAAACCCAATGTTGCCGCTCCAGGTGTAGACATTCGTAGTGCATGGTTTACTGGAGATACTGCCTACAATACCATTTCTGGTACAAGTATGGCAACACCGCATGTAGCTGGTAAGACATTTTTTATCTCAACAATAACCAATTCTAATAATTAAAACCCTGATAACCTAACAACCTAAAAACCAATAACTAANTTTTTTATCTCAACAATAACCAATTCTAATAATTAAAACCCTGATAACCTAACAACCTAAAAACCAATAACTAAAAATATTGTTAGTAATTGGCTCGTTAAATTTTTTTGAACAATTTTAGCATATTTACAGGTGTTATTGCTCTAATAATATCAGTATATCCTAAAATTGAAGATTACATGACAATAAAATCAATTTTACTTGATGGATGTACATAATCAGGACTCCAAATTCCTGATACAATTTGTNATTACATGACAATAAAATCAATTTTACTTGATGGATGTACATAATCAGGACTCCAAATTCCTGATACAATTTGTCAAAAAGTTAATTTGAACAATGATAGTTTAAAATTTCCAAATAATGAATATGGAATGGGAATAATCAATGCCAAACGCTCAGTAAGTCAAGCATCTCCAATATTAATTAATCTATTAATATTTTGTTGTATAAATCAATTTTTTAGTAATTGAATTATTTTAAGTTGANCTCCAATATTAATTAATCTATTAATATTTTGTTGTATAAATCAATTTTTTAGTAATTGAATTATTTTAAGTTGAATTTGAATTGTTATTGCGTCTGATAGATTTTATTAATTCTAATAGTCTGGTTGACGTTGTGAAATTAAAGATTTTTNTTGAATTGTTATTGCGTCTGATAGATTTTATTAATTCTAATAGTCTGGTTGACGTTGTGAAATTAAAGATTTTTGTTTCTGGCAACAGCGCAGTCTCTCTGCTTCACTTTGTTAAATATCAGGTGACCTTTGATGACCCTGAAGAANGGCAACAGCGCAGTCTCTCTGCTTCACTTTGTTAAATATCAGGTGACCTTTGATGACCCTGAAGAATTTAGTATTACTGATCAGATTTTTATAGTGGAGTTATCTGATTCCTCTTTAACCAAGCATGAAACTACAGTTTGGTGAAATATTATAGCCGCGCTTTGTTTGTGTTATAATGAAGTTTTTAACAATTTGTTTNATGAAACTACAGTTTGGTGAAATATTATAGCCGCGCTTTGTTTGTGTTATAATGAAGTTTTTAACAATTTGTTTAAGTTTAAATCTCTTAAACAAGATTATATCATTGTATAATGTCAAAAATATTCAAGTTTAAACCTAAATTCCCTTGCTTGGTTGAGTTAACTCATATAATGGATTTTGTAGTGGAAGAAAATTGGTGAAGTATTTTAGCCGCACATCACACTTACACCTATAAAATCGTTAGTTTCGTCAATTGATTAATTTTTTTTCTTAAAATTTAAATAGCTTTTATTAGACATCGAATTATATACATCGAATTGAATAATTATTCGGAAAATTCAAAAAAAGAACGAAAAAATTTTGATGTGATTTCTACACAAGACTTGATTTACGTTGGTGAGATATATTGATTACAAGGAATTATTTGATAATTAGTAATTGACATTCTCATAACGAGCATCATGCTGAATTTAGTCATTTACTCAAAATATGTAATAATTTTTATCGAATAAAATTCGATATTATTATCCTTATGAAAATTTCGATTACCAATTGTCAAATAATCCTGTATATTTGATGAAGTCTTCGTAAAAATCACATAATACACAGGGTTATCCAAACTTTTTGACTATCATATCGTAAGCAATTAGATTTTGAACGATTAATTTACCAATAATTAACATTATTTTAA
>NIPM01002072.1:0-11906 GCA_002738285.1 Holacanthella duospinosa | reverse complement strand
CGGGAGGGAACTCCTGTTCCCTCACATTCCCGGCCCGAAAGACCTCCTCCTCCCGGAGGGGGCTGAAGGAATGAAAAAGATGAGAATGATGAAATCAGCTATACCTAAATAAACTTGAAGAAATTAGAAATTTTTAACTTTTAATTTTTTTAACTTTGGACTACTAAAGACCTTAGGTCCCACGAGTAGTCCTTATAACTTGATAACATACCTATGAACTGTAAACTAAATGAAGATGAAGAATTGTCTCTGGACTGGACCACTAAAGACCTAAGGTCCCACGAGTGGTCCAGCCAAACTAGCCTTTTTTGCAAGTCTCCCAGGTAATTTCGACCGTTTTTTCAAAATGATATGTCGGAAAAAATCTGGGAACCTAAGTTTTGCTTTTGCTTTGTTGGCCAACATTTTCTCTCGTGCTCCTGGAACTTTTCTTTTTTCCGCTGTTCCATACCAGCAACGTTTGTCGTACATTTTGTGGATGTTGTCCCTGTCGAAACAAATGAAGCACGGTTTAAAATGTTGATCTGATTTAATAGTTGGTTGAATTTGGTCAGGAATTGGTTTTGGTGGAACATAAAAATCATTTTGTATCACAAATTGGATTGTTGGAATTGGTATTGGTGGTTGTGTAATTGGTTGTGGAGTTTGAGGTTCCACTTGGTGTTCCTCCATATCACTTAAACCTCCAATCTCCGAACACTTTAAAATAGAAAAGAAAGGGATTAAGGTGATGGTTTGTTGTTGTTGTTCCTGCTGCTGTCTCTTGAGATGAGGGACACAGCAACCCAGGAACGGGATGATGAGGACGACGGGAGGGAACTCCTGTTCCCTCACATTCCCGGCCCGAAAGACCTCCTCCTCCCGGAGGGGGCTGAAGGAATGAAAAAGATGAGAATGATGAAATCAGCTATACCTAAATAAACTTGAAGAAATTAGAAATTTTTAACTTTTAATTTTTTTAACTTTGGACTACTAAAGACCTTAGGTCCCACGAGTAGTCCTTATAACTTGATAACATACCTATGAACTGTAAACTAAATGAAGATGAAGAATTGTCTCTGGACTGGACCACTAAAGACCTAAGGTCCCACGAGTGGTCCAGCCAAACTAGCCTTTTTTGCAAGTCTCCCAGGTAATTTCGACCGTTTTTTCAAAATAATATGTCGGAAAAAATCTGGGAACCTAAGTTTTGCTTTTGCTTTGTTGGCCAACATTTTCTCCCGTGCTCCTGGAACTTTTCTTTTTTCCGCTGTTCCATACCAGCAACGTTTGTCGTACATTTTGTGGATGTTGTCCATGTCGAAACAAATGAAGCACGGTTTAAAATGTTGATCTGATTTAATAGTTGGTTGAATTTGGTCAGGAATTGGTTTTGGTGGAACATAAAAATCATTTTGTATCACAAATTGGATTGTTGGAATTGGTATTGGTGGTTGTGTAATTGGTTGTGGAGTTTGAGGTTCCACTTGGTGTTCCTCCATATCACTTAAACCTCCAATCTCCTCTTCCATCCTATCCCGTATGTCGAACTCTGCATAGATATCATCTTCTGCATTTATTATCAGAACGTCCTCCGAGTCATCCTGAGGACTTGGTCTGGATGTTGACGCGGTAGGAACATCCACAAAGCCCGAAGGGCCCACGGAGGAGTTCCCACGGATGGTAGCACCAAAGTAATCCAGACCATCGTCTGACTCGGAGTTCCATTCGTCAAGTTCGTCCAATACTCTTGTTGGGTTTGGTTTTGGAGCAGAAAATGGTATTGATTTCTTNTCCAGACCATCGTCTGACTCGGAGTTCCATTCATCAAGTTCGTCCAATACTCTTGTTGGGTTTGGTTTTGGAGCAGAAAATGGTATTGATTTCTTGGTTTTGGATGGTTTTGGGCCAGGAGGAGCTGGAACGGACGAAACTGACGGATATTGGGCTATGATGTTCAAAAGATCCGATTTCTTCGCTAGTAAATGGTAGGAAAGCTTGTTGCCCATTATTTTCAAAAGTTCTTGATTATTGGATGGTCTAAATCGACATAATTCAATTAAATGATGATCTGAAATAATAGAAAATGATGGTACGTCATGAAATTTAGCCAAATCCTCTCGAATTTCAAATAACTCTTTGAATAATTTTGTTAGTTCACTTGAAAATTTCACTGTAAGCAATAATTTTTCAACCGTGGTCAGTTGAATTTTCACCAATTGTAATGAAACAAACTTTGAGCGGTCTTCTACGGCTTTCCACCTCTCGTCTACTATCTTTTGGTCTGTGTTTGACCGGCCTGGAATATTGGTTAAATGACGGTGTTTATGCCACATTCTCAACACAAGGTGTGAATCAGATCTGGCATATTCCATCAATGGATCTCCTTTCCTGATTGGACGAGATCTGAAGTCGGCAAGTTGACCACTCTCATCGACTTCAGATTCTGGAAAGTAGTAGGCGAGGGCAGAACAAAAATCACGTTTCCTTTCATTAACTGGAAAATCAACCGCAACAAATGTCTCAAAAACTTTCTTCATGTCTGACGGCCGTAGGAAAAATTCGGTGGTATAACTGAAACATTGAAACTTCCATTTGACCGTCATAGACAATTTTCAAAATTTTATCGTTTTGAAGAACNAGTTGACCACTCTCATCGACTTCAGATTCTGGAAAGTAGTAGGCGAGGGCAGAACAAAAATCACGTTTCCTTTCATTAACTGGAAAATCAACCGCAACAAATGTCTCAAAAACTTTCTTCATGTCTGACGGCCGTAGGAAAAATTCGGTGGTATAACTGAAACATTGAAACTTCCATTTGACCGTCATAGACAATTTTCAAAATTTTATCGTTTTGAAGAACTTGGTTCAAATTATGCAAGTCTTGAGGTACTCTAAAAGGATCAATAACATAATCAATTTGGTTAGTAGAAATTTGGATTAAACATATGAAAGGACGATTCCAGTAAGTACACAAATGAGACCTTGAAACCTCTATATCTAAACCAATTTCTGTGTGATTTTTCAAATCTTGAATCATTGAATCCATTCCTGCTGAGTCCTGCACAATTATCAACCTAGTGATGAGCCGTTCGTCCATTGGTTCTATTCGTGGTGTTGTAAATGATGTCGGTGGAAGTGACCAATTTTCGATGACTGCACTCATAGGGTTAACTCCTCTCAGTGTACTAATAAAATCGACTTCGTTTCTCGTGCGATTTTCTGCCAAGAGGAGATTCAATGAGGGGTTTCTTCGGTCTTTTGTGTGTTCAATAAAACCACGCTTAAACTTCGTATCAGCCAATTGACATTTGGCTTTATATTCTGCCGTTTTACGGGCTTTAGAGTTAGACGTGCTTGCCATCATGAATGCCATAACTGTAACAGAGAAAAAATTCAGTATAAGAGTTGGTTTAACTGGACTTATCATATGTTTGTAACTTTTTTTTCCATCATATTTGTGTACATAAGATTGACTATTTAATCTAGACCACTAAAGACCTAAGGTCCCGCGAGTGGTCTATTTTAATTTGTTGTCAATTTAGTTTCGTAATCCTGCTAGGGAACGATAATTCACTTTAGTATTTTGTCTGAGTCTCCTAGCAGGCATAAAATTCTCATTTTCGTCTCCGGTTGGAGTTATTGGTACCAACTGGTTAAGATTTGACAACTGTCTTTCATGGAACGGTTTTAATTGGTTTACGTGTCGGTTTCCAATATATTTTTTGTCTGGGAGAGACAAAATTTTAAAGGAAACTGGACTTATAACTTCTCCTAACTTATATGGACCAATAAACCGCGGATTTAGCTTATACATAATTCCTTCCTCTTGGTTAGAAATTGTATGATTTTGTATGAGAACTAGGTCTCCAGGTTTGAAATTATGTTCTCTATGAGATAAGTCATAGTATCTTTTACTTTCTATCTGAGATAGGTTTATATTATTTCTTACAAATTCAATAACTATTTGTAATTTAGCTGGTAACTCACTCAATTTTTGATAGTCTGCAGACAGAATATCTGTGGGAGAATCTTGCAGATTTCTATCAAAAGGTAGAGGAATTTCTCTACCGAGATTGAGAATAGCCGGTGTTACTTGAGTAACTCTGTTAATTGAAGTCCTTAAGGCTAACGCAAAATGATGTAAATTTTCATCCCAGCTGTGATGATTATCATTTACAAATGCTTGTAGCATTTTTTTCAAATTACGATTTGCCCTCTCAGATTGATTGGTCTGAGGATGGTAAGCACTTAGAAAAGCGTGATGAATTTTCCAGTCTTTACATAAATTTTTAAGATAATTTGATGTAAACTGGGTACCGTTATCACTAACAATTCTTTTAGGGGTGCCAAATCGACAAAAAATTTGACTTTCTATAATTTCTTTTATTTTCTTAGCTGTGGCCGTTCTCATGGGGAATAATTCAACCCATTTTGATAACTCATCGATGACCACTAGCAAGTGTTTATTTAATCTTCCGCCTGAACTGGCTGGAAAGGGACCCATGAGGTCTATATGAAGAGTCTCAAACACCTTTGATGGTGGAGATATAGTTTGTAATAATCCGTACGGTAATTGATTGGTTGGGTTCACTTTTTGACAAGTGACACAACTGTGCACATATTCTCTTATATCTTTGTTCATGTTTGGCCAAAAACATCTCATTTTGATTTTCTCCGAAGTCTTACGGATACCTTGGTGTCCTGCTTCAGGAGAATCATGGAATAATTTTAAAATTTCGTTTCTCATATTTTGGGGAATGACTGGTACCGGAATCAGTCTTAATTGTATGCACGTGCACTGGGTATTTATCTGAGTGTTGGAAGGTGTGTTAACTGCACCTATATCCAAACACTTTTGACAAAGGGTTCCTCGATGACCCAAAGGGTCTCCTATCGAGTTGCCACTTTTGTCGAATGGTTTGATTAATTTCATCAAAACTCCATCTTGCAATATATAGTCTTTGGGTCGCGACTCCCTAGGACTATTTTGCAATTGGGTTATGATCTGGGAAAGTTTACGATCTAGAGCTTGTTCATGAGCTATATCTTTCATAGATGGGGTTGTAAAGGTAAGGGCTGCGACTGGAACATATTGGATATCATGATCATCCTCCATATCAATATCATCTGACTGGATAGGTATTGGAGCTCGTGATAGCGCGTCCGCAACCACGTTCTCCGCACCCGGACGAAAAATAANCTCAATATCTATATCGTCTGGTTGGATAGGGATTGGAGCTCGTGATAGCGCGTCCGCAACCACATTCTCCGCTCTTGGACGAAAAACGATATGAGCATTCCATGAATCGATTTGTTGAGCCCAAATGTTTAGTTTTTCTTTCATACCTTTCATCTTTTCAAATAGCTCACAGCTTTATTATCTGTTTGAATTGTGAATTCATGGTGTCGGATAAATTCAGCGAACTTTTTATAACCAAAAATTATAGCATAAATTTCTTTCTCATATATATGTGCAGATCTCTCTGATTGTTTGAGAGTCTTGCTAGCGAACATGATAGGGCGTTCTACTCCCTCAACATTTTGGCAGAGAACTGCACCTAAACCATACTCACTAGCGTAACATTTCATGAGTAAGGGTTGAGAGTAATCTATGTTTTGTAGTACTACACTCTCACAAATGTCTCGTTTTAATTGTTGAAAAGCATTTTCTTGGTCTTGTGACCATATGAATTTATTTTCCTTCCTAAGTAATTTAAAGAGTGGTTCCATTTTACTAGCGTAATGACAGATAAAACTGGAATACCACTGACACATTCCGTTGAATCTCATGATTCCTTTTTTATCGGTAGGTCTAGGAAATTCTTGTATGGGTTTTATTTTATCTGGANGACATTCAATTTTTGAATTAAATTATGTTCAACCAATGAGTAAGTGCAACCTGAGTCCAATAATGAGGTGCACTTATAGGTTTGAATATTTAGAGAAATTGTTGGAACCCCGAAGCATTTTTCTCGTACCGGTTTGGAACAATTTGGTGGGTTCTTTTCCGAATTGTCCCTTCTTCGTTTAAATCTGAGTTATCACCGTCATCATAATTATTATGATCTGGTTTTGGTTTATAACTGTTTTGATTTCTCCACTGTTCTGGTTCTTTTAATTCTAACTGTTCAGGGTAGGAGGCAGTCATAGCTAGTCCTGATCGTGTTGGACAGTGATTAGCTTGGTGACCAAAGCCTCTACATTTCATACACTGAGTTGGTCGAATCTGCGAACCAGAAGCTTTGGGGAATCTATATTGTGGTCTTTGCGTTTCGAATCTAACTCTATTATCATTTCCTCCACGGCTTGACCAGTTTCCATGATTGAATCCTCTAAATTGGTTTTGACCAGTATGACCCAACCCTAACGAGTTTCCTAGGCCGTTCTGGTCAATTCCTTGACGGGAATCTATCGTGTTTGTTCGGTCTTGCCGGTAATTATTATTTCGGAAGGTCTGTGACCTATAATTATTTCGATATTGTGGGTTTTGATAAGATTGGTAGCTCTTCGGTTGGCTATTATAATTTTGATGTCCGTACCCTCTATGGAACTGTGAACGACCACGATAATATCCCCTGTATAAATTAAATCCTCGGAAATTATTATTTGTCCGAGACAGTTCTTGCGATTTGTCATGGCGACTATTATTTATTTTATGAGGGGGCTTTTGTAAGTTATTTCCACTTTGGCGGTCGTTATTAGTAAGTGGCGGAAGTTTGGACTGGCGTCCATTAAATTTATCTTCCGCCATTATGCACTGATGAACCACTCTTGAGGCTTCAAAAAGTTCCTCAGGTGTTCTATAAATTATAGTACCGAGATGGGTTCTTAATGACGGGTGAAGAGAAAGTCTAGCTCTTTGTACAGAATCTTCAGTACTTTCATTTGGGTTACACTGTTTAGCACAACGAACCATATCATATATAAAAAACTCAATTGATTCTGTTAACTTTTGTTCTCTATTGTAAAGTAATTTAACTCTTTCATTTACGTCCATCCAACTATCATATCTCTGCTCGAATCCATTCTTAAATTCCTCCCAAGTGTTAAAATCTGTTTGATGGTGGTCAAACCAGACTTTGGCATCTTGTGGTAAGATAGAATTGACTAGATCCAAAAACTGATCTTCACTATGGCCTTGTGCTCGGAAGTATCGTTCTACTTCTGCAAGGTAAGCAAAGGCAGATGACTGCTTAGGTTTGAATCTAGGAATCGAAACCGTATGAGTAACAGCAGTAACTTTGATATTTTGAATGGCGTTAGCCAATAAGTTAATAGAATCTATTGGTATTTGCGAAGTAGCTTGTGAGCTAGTTGGTACTTGTATTGGTTTATATATTTGTGATTGGGATTGTGATGGATTTTGCAACTGTGAATTTGTTTGAATTTGATTTGTAACAAAAACTTTCATTTGTTGGAAAAATTGAGCTTGTTGCTCTTCCATTTGTGTTTGCATTAATTGTATAGAATTTTGAAATGTTGTTTGCATTTGGGTTATTTGGTCTTGTATAATTTGTATAGCTTGATTTTGATTATTTAAACCTGTTTGATCTGGTTGATTTATATAGCTTTCGTTTCGAGAATTTGTTACAAGTCCCATTCCTTGAGGTGTAGACCTGCGGGTTAGTTTTGGAACTTTTAGGGATTTGTTTGTTTCTGATATTTTTAACTCAACACCTTCTTCACTGTTTTCACCTTGTCCTGCGATGCCAGAGGCATAAGGACTGGGATCAACAGTGAATANCTCAACACCTTCTTCACTGTTTTCACCTTGTCCTGCGATGCCAGAGGCATAAGGACTGGGATCAACAGTGAATAGGTGTTGATTACTTGGTTGATTTGTTAAATCAAAAACATCCTCTTCTCCAGAAGGAACACTTGGGCTTTCCATGTGTTCAGAATATATTGAGGATGCTGACGAGAAACTGTTCCTACTTCTCGTTCGTGTTTGAAATGGGACAGGTTCTTTTGCTAATTTTTGTCTATTTGTTTTCAAGTCTGTTTCTGCTTTTGCAGAATTTATAGACTTATTTATTTTCTTATTTGTAGTACTTGGTACTTTTGGCATGGGTGTTGTTAATATTTTATTAATATCAGGTGTGTATAATNCTTTCTTATTTGTAGTACTTGGTACTTTTGGCATGGGTGTTGTTAATATTTTATTAATATCAGGTGTGTATAATCACTTAACTTGAAGAATTTTCAATGTTTTAACTTGGACGGTTTGTGCCACTAATTTAAGAAATTTTTTGGCGTGACCCGTATACGATTTTATCCTTTGTTGAAATTTTTTGTCTAAACTCCACATTTTGTGGGTCTATACATCTAAAGTACACAATTTTTGTACATAGTTCCCTATTGTGTATATAGCACAATATCCTATGTGGGATTTTACAGTATTTTCTAAATTTGTAAAAAAAANATAGTTCCCTATTGTGTATATAGCACAATATCCTATGTGGGATTTTACAGTATTTTCTAAATTTGTAAAAAAAAAATTTTTAATTTTCAACACTTTTATTTGCTTTATTTTAAGAATTTGAGCGAATTTTCACCAATTCTTTGTATATTNATAGTTCCCTATTGTGTATATAGCACAATATCCTATGTGGGATTTTACAGTATTTTCTAAATTTGTAAAAAAAATTTTTTTTTAATTTTCAACACTTTTATTTGCTTTATTTTAAGAATTTGAGCGAATTTTCACCAATTCTTTGTATATTTGGGGTTGCTGAGTGTATCCACAAATTATTATCACTTTTTTGAAAAGTCGACCTGTGATTGGTCCGTTTCCGAAAAAGTGGGTGTGGCTTTTGTTTACATCTATTATTCGAAATTTGGTTATATTTTTGGCTTTCTTAGTGTAAATTGGCTGTTAGGCCTCAATTTACACAAAAGCCTTATCAAACCAAATTTTTGAATAATGTTTTCATAAATACTTAGCTAACTTTTGTAAATCAACCCGAAAGTTTCCTGATTTACAAATTAGCCTAGTGATTTTTTATATTTTCGACCTTATTTAAGGTTATATATGTGTTCTTAAGCGCTTAAACCGATTGCCCAAAAGTCGGTTTCCTATTGGCTAACACATAGAAAAATGGGCGTGGCCTAAGGTCAGATTACTTTTGCTTGCTCGCGCTTTTTGTATTTATGATTTTTAAGCCGAATTGGGATTAATTCAGACTTGTCTCATTAGTTTCGGCCTCAATTTTGAAGCCTAACGAAACTAATGGGACTTTGTCTATCCCTTAGAGCTTTATTTGACTCGTCCCGTTGGTTTCGGCCTCAATTTTGAAGCCTCCTGAAACCAACGAGACTATGTCAAAGCTTATTTTCGAGCCTTTCAGCTTCACTTTGACCTGTCCTGCTAGTTTCGGCCTCAATTTAGAAGCCTCGAAACTAACAGGGCAGAGTCCCGACTTAAATTTATGTGCTTAATTATTGACCTTTGACCTTAATTTAAGAAAAATTTTGGCAGCACTGCCTTACGCTTTGCTGCTTTTTCAAAAATTTCTTAATTATGCCTTTGTAGGCTAAACTTATGGCTGACTTTGCCTATAATTATTATTTTAATTTGTATTTTTACTTTTTACCAATGATGATTGATGGTGGTGATGGGTGTCCTAAGTCTCCGATGATCGCCAGGTGTTGGGTGTAAGGTCCAAGAATGATGATGATAATGATGATGAGGAGTAGTCCTGTGGAGAGGAGGTCACCGAGGTCACCGTATGATCAATTAATCAAAGGAATAAATAATTTAAATTTTGAAAATAAATTAATAAATGAATTTAATTTTACTTTTAATTAATAGAAAGGTAATAATTAATAAATATATAAATTCCAAAATGGAGGAAGAAACGAAACTTGTTTCCTTCTCTCTATGAAAAAGTTATCTGAGCGTTGTCTCCAGACAACGCTCCCTATATCGTATATAAAAATTATATAAATAGTTATAATAATAGTAATAATAGTTTTAAGAAAAAACCTAGCCTAAGGAGGGATTTTACTTTAAAATAGAAAAGAAAGGGATTAAGGTGATGGTTTGTTGTTGTTGTTCCTGCTGCTGTCCCTTGAGATGAGGGACACAGCAACCCAGGAACGGGATGATGAGGACGACGGGAGGGAACTCCTGTTCCCTCAAAACAGTCGTTCATTCTTTTCGTACGACTTCGTCATAATATCACGTTTTTAGACAGATTTTGTGAAAGTGAGTNAACACTATCCGAATTGCCTATATTTTTCCATTGGTTGCCATTGCTCTAGAAATCCCTGGAACATATCTAGTATATCATCAGGAGTGGGAGTTTCTAGTGATATACAAATATATTTTGTCTATTGTGCCACGAGGGGATATAGTAGCCACCTTCATCTTTGTATCTGTAACAGCAGCGGCTTGGTATTATGCTATATTTTTCTTTGTCGAAGTGCTCATCAACTGTAACATCATCTGGCTCTGGTTGAAATTTCAGAATGACTGGTAAATATTGAACATTATTTAAATAATTTCTAAGAATGCATATAATATTTAATCCTCCTTCTCAGGACAGAGAAAAATGCCACATCTGATCCCATGGCAAGAGAGAAACTCCGAATAGCATATAGATCTCATCAAATCTCTCACACAATAGCCAACAACATAACCGATTACCTTTTGCCAGTTGTTGTAGGAACTGCATGTTTTGTAATGATAACGACATTATACTGTATATTCAGATTTCGTAGGATTATAAACTTTTGGATATTTTTAACCATAGTGATGGTCGGATCCATTACCATGACTTTATGTTATATACTAATACCAATGGCAGCAAGAACTACAGATTTATCATTAGAATTCAAGAATTCTTTCCAGAAAGGAGCTGTGAATGGAGGTGGGGATTTTCGATTTCTTTGGTCTTGCCCAAATTTGAAATGGACTCTTGGAGGGAGTTATCAACTAAAATGCAACAGTTTTATTATGATTATGAATGATATTGTAATTATGATACTTATAAACTTGTTACTTAGCTTTTAATTTAAACGATTGAATTCGAGGAGGGTCAATTCACTCACTAAGTATCTCAAAATTCAGGTCAATTAAGTAATAAACGGAATATTGATTCTTGAACATAGTACTTTATATTATGTGTAACTGTTTGGAATACTGCTTTAATTTTGTGAACTAATGATATGTTCAAGTAAAATTATTTGAAATATTTGACTTATTTCAATGTCTATTCATAATACTGATCAATTTTATAAACCCAAATGGTCAAGCAGTTTGCTAAGAAGTAAAATCAAGCGGCAAGATGTAGCAAAAGTGAGTGCGGTAGTCAGGATTGAGGCGGTACGCAGTACACATAATCGTCGGATGAACATGCTAACATCCATTCTGCGCATGTCAACATGTACTTTGCGTACTCAATGATCACGTTTAATGCTCGTGTATCATGTGCACTCAGAGGTAAAATGGCTTGATAAATGGTTTATCCAGTATTGGAAACTCCATTCGGATCCATTCTGTAGTTGTCGAAATATTGGACTTATTAATATATAAAATCACATAAGGCAAATTAGGAGTCTCGGGAAACAACTAGGTCAGAGTTGACGGATACGGTTCATCATTCATATGGTCCGTTTGAAGTTCCTGGGCTATCTATCAGGCACACCCCATCTCGATTCGTCAAGTCGTTTTTGAGCTCGAGCGTGAACGGTAGGACGATCNGGCTATCTATCAGGCACACCCCATCTCGATTCGTCAAGTCGTTTTTGAGCTCGAGCGTGAACGGTAGGACGATCCACACAGATACATAATGTGTTTGATACACATAATAAAGTTGAAAATAACTCTTAGTTCAAACAAAAGCGTAATTTAAATATTATGAATTTAATTCACCATGGAAAACGGCAACATGTTTTTGTCCGCAGATCTCTTACTGCAAATC
>NIPM01002071.1:0-12046 GCA_002738285.1 Holacanthella duospinosa | reverse complement strand
GTTGATTTATTGGGCTGATAATTGCTTATAAGGATAAGATAGGGTCTGATTAGATTTATTATCTTAAAGGCGGTTACATATTTCTGTATATTGATGTCTATTAGCTATTAACACTTTAAAAGACCGTTCATCAATTTATATTGATTAAAAGATCTTATGAGAGGATTTTTTATATGTTCTTCAATTTCTGATATCTATATAAGTAATTTTGTGAAAGATCTTTTAGCTTTACCATTAGATATTAGCACATAACCATAATAGACCTTGTCTCTTCTCCAATTAAGTAATTTGTATTTAATAACAGGGTGTTTCAATTTGATTAATTGATCCATTCCAGTAAGATTTCTATTAGCAATAAATTTACTACCGGGGNTAACAGGGTGTTTCAATTTGATTAATTGATCCATTCCAGTAAGATTTCTATTAGCAATAAATTTACTACCGGGGGTAGAATTAATTGCCTTAATTTTATAAATTCTTAAAGCTTCTTTATCATAAAATTCTAATGGAAACTTGGNATTGCCTTAATTTTATAAATTCTTAAAGCTTCTTTATCATAAAATTCTAATGGAAACTTGGATACTTTATAATTAAAAATTTTATAAATCAATGATTCCTTATTAATGGAAGGAAAAGAGAATTCAAATAGTTGATTACTGGTATATCCCACATCATCAATAGTATTGATAAGGTTATGTTTAAAGATAATAGAGAAATAACTGATCATATCCCTTACATTAAGTAATCGTGTATATCTTTTATACTATAACATTTTGAAACATAAGAACTTAAAGAGCCAGTTAGCCAATATCCTATTTAATTCATTCATTTGTTTTTTAAAAGGATTTATCCATTTCTTGGTTCTTGATAATTTGAAATAGAGAAGAGGAAGGTAAATTTGGAAATAAGGAATTAAATAGGACTTAAAAATTTGTATCCTTTCTTCTTCACTAAAGAATATTGAATAGTATCTTCAATTCAACTAATCCAAAACCCAAAAAACTTTGAGTATAGTAAAAGTATCAGATATAGTTAACCCATTTTTATCAAAGTGTATTCCTAGATATTTGTATTTATNTTTGAGTATAGTAAAAGTATCAGATATAGTTAACCCATTTTTATCAAAGTGTATTCCTAGATATTTGTATTTATCTACTATAGGAATGATATTATTGTTTAACATGATACCAACTGAACCAATAACNAGTGTATTCCTAGATATTTGTATTTATCTACTATAGGAATGATATTATTGTTTAACATGATACCAACTGAACCAATAACACCTGATTTGTTTAAATTGACTTCTATATCGTTCTCTTGACACCAATTATTTAATATGACCAATTTACTGTTCATTTCTCTTTGATTAGAACCCACCAATACAATATCATCTGCAAAGAATATTGCTTTAAATAAACCATTCATTGCGAAATTTGTTAATGTATTTAGCAAATATATGAAATTGAATAATATAGGACTAAGTATAGAACCTTGTAACAATGGTAATCAAGACTCATAAAATGAACACATAATCCCATTTACTTTGACCATGATTTTACCATGTAAGAATAAAGACTTTATTATTTTAAGGATAGGAGGATCTAATATACACTCTAATTTCACAAGAAGTTTGCTAATATTAACTGAATCATATGCATTCTTGAAATCTANATATCATCTGCAAAGAATATTGCTTTAAATAAACCATTCATTGCGTTTAAACAATTACATAAATCGTTTATATATAAATTGAATAATATAGGACTAAGTATAGAACCTTGTAACAATGGTAATCAAGACTCATAAAATGAACACATAATCCCATTTACTTTGACCATGATTTTACCATGTAAGAATAAAGTCTTGATTATTTTAATGATAGGTGGATCTAATATACACTCTAATTTCACAAGAAGTTTGCTAATATTAACTGAATCATATGCATTCTTGAAATCTATAAATACCTTAATAATTTTATTATTTAGCTTAGACAAATCTTCCAAATATACTACTTGGGTTAGATAACTATAATCACATCTAAATGCAGTTTGAAGTTGATGTAGATGTTCATTAATAAAATCATGAGTAAATATTTCTTCTTTTAATAGGATTTCAAACAATCTTCTAAATAAAACAGTTAAAGAAATTGGTCTATAATCGCAGATGTATTTTCTTAGGCTAAAGAAACCTTATCCTACTTGAAGTCTTTATAAGGTAGTATATGGAGTCTTAGAATGCTTCATATATAAATTAAATAAGTCGATTAAATGATCCATAAATAGAGTATCCACTAATAGTATTTCATAAAGAAAACATTAACCATCTGAACCTCCTAACTTATTATTTGGATATTGTCTTAATTCTAATAATAATTGAATTTTTGAAAATCTTATATTATTTTCAATGTCAATATCATCATTTTGAATATAAGGAACTCTATTATAANATAAATTAAATAAGTCGATTAAATGATCCATAAATAGAGTATCCACTAATAGTATAAGTATTTCTTTTGTAATACCATCTGAACCTCCTAACTTATTATTTGGATATTGTCTTAATTCTAATAATAATTGAATTTTTGAAAATCTTATATTATTTTCAATGTCAATATCATCATTTTGAATATAAGGAACTCTATTATAAACTGATTTATAATAATTAACAGTATCGACNTCAATGTCAATATCATCATTTTGAATATAAGGAACTCTATTATAAACTGATTTATAATAATTAACAGTATCGACCATAACATTAGAATCAGGAGTATTTGGTTGGATATCACTAACGACATTCAATCTTTTTATTAAATTGAACTTTCNCATAACATTAGAATCAGGAGTATTTGGTTGGATATCACTAACGACATTCAATCTTTTTATTAAATTGAACTTTCTAAATATGTTATTTTCTAAACAAGTCATATTATTAGCCATATCAGGAGTTAACTTAGTTTTTTTAGTTTTCTTAAAACCTAAAACTGTTTCTAATGTATTCTTGATCATCTTGAATAAAGCATCATCATATTTATCTATATCATTTCTAATCAAAGCATAATTAAAAGATGATTCGAATTTATTAATCACAATCTTAATAATTTCTTTAAATACATATTGAGTAGTTGTATTATTTAATAAACCAGTATTTATTCTTCTTGATTCTGTATATTTATTTAGTAAACTATCTTTAATAATTAATTCTATAATAGGATGATCAGAAGTTGATTCACAATAACAATAATCAAACTTATTATATAAAGTGCTCTTGATAAATATATGATCTAATTTTGTTCTTTGATCGTTAATATTTTTCAATAATAGATCGATATTTTGAAGATATTGTCTAAACGGTTTAACTTTAACATTCATTGTTTGATCATTTAATTCTTTATAAGTAAAGTTAAAATCACCAAATAATACATCTGTGTTTCCTATATCATCTAATATATTATTAAAAGTGATTAAATCAAGGGAAGATCCATTTATATGTGGCCAATAATGTTTTGGTAAGAATTTAAGGTTTTGAATATGATATTTATATCTAAATATAATTTTAAATAGGAATCTTCTAAGCACATTAGATATATTATGTTCATTTGGTGGATCAGGAAATAATTTACCTCCTCTAGAAAGAGTAAATTTAGAACAACATAAATAATATCTTGATTCCATATAATATTTTTCATAAGGAAACCAATGCTCTGATATAAATAATAAAGAATATTGACCCGATTCTATTTTATCATTTATCCATTTCATTTTCATTCTATTTAAACCATTTATATTCAAATAAAGAAACTTGTTAAATAAAAATTCAAAATCTAAAGAAAAGCTTTAATCAGATAAATAATTTTCAAAATACTTGTTTGAAACTTTTGAGTATTCTCTTTTTNAATCTAAAGAAAAGCTTTAATCAGATAAATAATTTTCAAAATACTTGTTTGAAACTTTTGAGTATTCTCTTTTTTGCTCCATTCCAAAATCATCAACATCGATTCCAAGTTGTCTGCAGACATGATCAATAGACATGGTTACAAAATCAAATTCACCTATTTTGACCATATTATAAATAAAACTGTCATGACCATATTTTTCAACATGAACTTCTATTAACTTTTTCCCAATAAGGATGGCAGTCTTTATTAATCGACTTTGCTTATATTTAGAAGCGATATACTTCATAAAATCAGTAACAGAATCAAAACTAATACCATATAAATAAATTAAGACATTGTCTTTTTTCTTCATATCTTTATCCTCTGAAAACTTGTAATTATGTTTATCTTGAGAACTTGATTTTTGATGTATAATAAAGTCATCATTTGAGTTTGAGTTAATACCATCAGATGGGTAATCAAGCTCGTTTTCCAAATCGATAGAATTTGTAAGACTTTTTNTTGAGTTTGAGTTAATACCATCAGATGGGTAATCAAGCTCGTTTTCCAAATCGATAGAATTTGTAAGACTTTTTGAATTAATTGATCTAGATGATTGAGTAAAAGGAGTTGAATTAAATATTTCTTTATATTTATTTCTATAGTTTGGACTGATTCCTTCAAAAATTGTATCGTATTGAATTTCAGACATGACATATTTTTTCATAAAAGGAATAATACCATACGAATTTCTTTTACATACTTTACACCACATGCGAGGAAAACCATTACTATCAGAATTTAACCAAAAGGGCTGACCACAAGCATGATTAATTCTGTTGTTGGTAGATTTGAGATACATCCAGAATTTTTTGTAGTCATCAGAGAATTTCTTTAATAAATATTTTCTTGAGTTCATTTTTAAAATTTAGTTATATTGATCAGGTATTTATACTTTTTTAACACCTTAAGAATAAGTTATAATAAAGTGACTAATATATAAATTTATTTGAAATTTTAGAAATATTTTTATAAATCTCTTTAAAGATTTTATCATAATAAAAACTTCTTTCTCATATGAGTTTAAGGAAGTATGATAGCTTTTATAAAATAATATATTTATTAATAAATATCGATATAATAAAATATTGGACATTTTATGATTCATTATATAGTTTCTAAAAGTAGTTAGATGGATATTAAAATATATAATAAACCTAGGTTTATACTGTTATTGAATTCATAATAGATATCTTTTAAAAATATGATATATGTATGATNATAATAAACCTAGGTTTATACTGTTATTGAATTCATAATAGATATCTTTTAAAAATATGATATATGTATGATTTAAAAAAATTTAATAAAAATTAAATTGAATTAAGGCAATCTTTGCAAGTAGGATTTTTTCTTGTCATTATATATGTTTTTTTTNTTAATAAAAATTAAATTGAATTAAGGCAATCTTTGCAAGTAGGATTTTTTCTTGTCATTATATATGTTTTTTTTGCTTATTTGAATAAGCATTACGACCTTTAGACTGTGAACAAATGTCACATCTAGCATAAGTAAAANGTTTTTTTTGCTTATTTGAATAAGCATTACGACCTTTAGACTGTGAACAAATGTCACATCTAGCATAAGTAAAAATATCTTTGATGGATCTTCTTGGGGTCCTGGTTCTTCTGGTTGCAGTAATATTATCAGTTAAATCAATTATTTCAATTCGATTATCTGGAAAGATGTCTTCGGGTATTTCCAATTCCGTGTGGTGAGGTTGAAATGATATTTTCCATTCATTTTGAAACCTAATTTCTTCTCTGCATGTGGGGNCCAATTCCGTGTGGTGAGGTTGAAATGATATTTTCCATTCATTTTGAAACCTAATTTCTTCTCTGCATGTGGGGCAGTTTCTATTATCACTATTCAACCAACTTCCGATACAGTCAAAGTGGTATTTATGACCACAAGATAATGTAGAAGAAGAAGCACCAGAAGAAATTTCATTAAANCCGATACAGTCAAAGTGGTATTTATGACCACAAGATAATGTAGAAGAAGAAGCACCAGAAGAAATTTCATTAAAGCAAATAATACATGTAGGAAGTTCAATTAGTTGAGAAATAGACNAAGAAGAAGCACCAGAAGAAATTTCATTAAAGCAAATAATACATGTAGGAAGTTCAATTAGTTGAGAAATAGACTGTTGCTGAGAAGCGATAGACATTTCATTGAAAGCAGAAGGTAGTACTTGAACAGTTTCAAGGTGATCGAGATTGTTTGTAGGTTGATTTTCAGCATTATTCAAATCAGATTCTAATTCANTTCAAGGTGATCGAGATTGTTTGTAGGTTGATTTTCAGCATTATTCAAATCAGATTCTAATTCATTAATAAAATCATCAATATTGTATAACATTGTAAAAAAACATTTATTAAAGGAAAGTGATGGATATTTATAGATTTATTTACCAAGCATATAACATTCTAGAAGCGTTTATGCAGGAAATATTCTCCNAAGTGATGGATATTTATAGATTTATTTACCAAGCATATAACATTCTAGAAGCGTTTATGCAGGAAATATTCTCCAAAGAGAAGGATTTACTCATTGATAGATTGAAGATAAAACACACCNTAGAAGCGTTTATGCAGGAAATATTCTCCAAAGAGAAGGATTTACTCATTGATAGATTGAAGATAAAACACACCCAAAGAGATTACAAAGCTGATATTAAAGCCACGAACAGACATAAAGAAAAAATAAAAACGAAATATAATTTACATGTAGGGTTGATATGGAATAGAATTTTTTAAAGAAAATATAATTTTTTGTGTTGAAATAATTGGAAATAAAATATTTAAATATCATTTGGTTGAAATCAATATAGAAATTTTTCATTTTTATTAACCAAAATAGCATTTTATGTAATAATTAAAACTTTTCAACCATAATGATGTATTTTTTTCAAGAAGTTACTCATTTAATCAACCAATTACATTATAATTCCTTCAAAAAATTTCTTCTATATGGCTCTTTATTTTCGTTCAGAGTAGTACCATTTTACTTNTAATTCCTTCAAAAAATTTCTTCTATATGGCTCTTTATTTTCGTTCAGAGTAGTACCATTTTACTTATTAAATACTTTGGTTGATTAAGAGTAAGAATAATCTAGATTCATTAATAATTTGGTTGAATTAAGAAGAGAAACAAAAGGGNCTTTGGTTGATTAAGAGTAAGAATAATCTAGATTCATTAATAATTTGGTTGAATTAAGAAGAGAAACAAAAGGGAACTACTCTAAACGAAAATAAAGTACCATATTCAGTAATTTAAAAAGAGATAAAGTTGTAAAAATCTTATTCCTAAATATTAACCAAAACGACCTNAGTACCATATTCAGTAATTTAAAAAGAGATAAAGTTGTAAAAATCTTATTCCTAAATATTAACCAAAACGACCTAACTGACCTCGTGCCCCTACCCGGAGGTAGAGGCTGAACACACCACTAGTTGAGAACTAGTAACGGAAGGACTTTGGACCTACTAGTTCTGAACTAGTAACTGACTAGTTGTGAACTAGTAACTAACTAGTTGTGAACTAGTAACTGGTGTGTTCCCGAGGCCAGGTCCTTCCCTGGTCTAGCTTATCCCTTTCTACCNGAACTAGTAACTGGTGTGTTCCCGAGGCCAGGTCCTTCCCTGGTCTAGCTTATCCCTTTCTACCGAAGTAGAGGCCTAACTCATTCAAGATAATGAAAGGTTCATGAATCCTTTCAATTATCCGTCTGAACTAGACAGGATAAGTTTTGACAAATTTTTGTTGATTTTCAGAGATATTTATAGACATTTCTAAAAGAATATCTTTTAAAATCAACCAAATTAAAACAAGAAATGAGGCTTTTTTTGTGAGTGAGGTTTTTTAAAAATATGTGAAGCAATATTTTCGTTAATGGTGGCAGATTGCATTCGCCCTGTTTTTATTTTCAATCGCTCTCATTATTTAAAAANAGCAATATTTTCGTTAATGGTGGCAGATTGCATTCGCCCTGTTTTTATTTTCAATCGCTCTCATTATTTAAAAATAAAGGTTATGAAAAAATTTTGCTTTAATTTAATAAATAATAATAAAATTTATTTAATGTGTGAGATTTTGCATTCCATAAATCACATAATTTGTCTTTATTAAAATTTATAAAATTAGACAGGAATAACGGACCATATATTAGTTTAACAATTACTAAATAACCTTCTTCTGATGCATAATGAAGTGCAGTACAACCACCATTGGGATTTACATTGACACCTATGTCTGGATAACTATTATTATGAAATTGTTAAAAATTTACTGGAAGATGACTACGAGTATGAAATGCAGTATAAATATCTTTATCTTTTACATTGAAAGCTATGTTTGGATTTGATAATAATACTTTAACAATTTCTAAATGACCTTNAATATCTTTATCTTTTACATTGAAAGCTATGTTTGGATTTGATAATAATACTTTAACAATTTCTAAATGACCTTCTTATGCTTTATGAAATGCATTAGAACCATCTTCATTTTTTACATTGACATCTATGTTTGGATTTGAAATAAAACTTTAACAGTTTCTAAATGACCTTCTTCTGATGCTCTATCAAGTGCAGTATAAACATCTTTATNTTGAAATAAAACTTTAACAGTTTCTAAATGACCTTCTTCTGATGCTCTATCAAGTGCAGTATAAACATCTTTATCTTTTACATTGACATCTATGTCTGGATTTGATAATAAAACTATAACAATTTCTAAATGACCNTAAACATCTTTATCTTTTACATTGACATCTATGTCTGGATTTGATAATAAAACTATAACAATTTCTAAATGACCTTCTTCTGATGCTCTATGAAGTGCAGTATAAACATCTTTATAATTTACATTGACATCTATGTTTGGATTTAATAATAATACTTTAACAATTNGAAGTGCAGTATAAACATCTTTATAATTTACATTGACATCTATGTTTGGATTTAATAATAATACTTTAACAATTACTAAATAACCTTCTTCTGATGCATAATGAAGTACAGTATAACCATCTTTATAATTTACATTGATATCTATGTNTACTAAATAACCTTCTTCTGATGCATAATGAAGTACAGTATAACCATCTTTATAATTTACATTGATATCTATGTTTGGATTTGATAATAATACTTTAACAATTTCTAAATGACCTTGTGATGCATAATGAAGTGCAGTATANATTTGATAATAATACTTTAACAATTTCTAAATGACCTTGTGATGCATAATGAAGTGCAGTATAACCATCTTTGGTTTTTACATTGATATCTATATTTGGATTTGATAATAATAGTTTAACAATTTCTAAATGGCCTTTTTCTAATGCTCTATGAAGTGCAGTATCACCATATTGATTTTTTACATTGATATCTATATTTGGATTTGATAATAATAGTTTAACAATTTCTAAATGGCCTTTTTCTAATGCTCTATGAAGTGCAGTATCACCATATTGATTTTTTACATTGATATCTATATTTGGATTCAATAATAATAGCTTAACAATTTCTAAATATCCATATCTGATACATAATAAAGTGGAGTTTCTCCATTCAAATCTCCCCTGTTTACCTGTATTTCTGGTATTAAAAGTAATAATTAAACTACTTGTACCTGTTCTTTTTCTATAGCTAAACAAATAACTAAATGTAATTCCTCAAGTTGACTAATTGGACCAGACAAAATATTTTTTACAGCACTTAAGTTGTCATTTATTATTGCCTCGTTTAAAGAATGAAGAACCAAGAAAAGGTAAAGAAAATATTTAGTTAATTTTTAGTTTCATGAATTCGTGTAATAAACTGTGTCATACATAAAGCTTGGTAATATTTTGCTAAAAACTTTTGTGAATATGGGAATAATAAATTGTTTAAGGTTAATATGCTTAATTGTGATTGTCGATTTTTTGGCGTCAATAATGAGTAATGATCATATACGCATTTTGGGATTATCATTTGGAAGAAAATTTTTTTAAAAACTTAATATTTTGGTTGTATTATTTGGTTGATAAATAAATATAATTTATGCTTATTTATCAACCAAAGCANGTCGATTTTTTGGCGTCAATAATGAGTAATGATCACATACGCATTTTGGGATTATCATTTGGAAGAAAATTTTTTTGAAAACTTAATATTTTGGTTGTATTATTTGGTTGATAAATAAATATAATTTATGCTTATTTATCAACCAAAGCAGGTTTTTATTAGAATTTTTCAACCAAAATAATAAAGTTCTTTCGAGAATTATACTAAATTCTTCAACCAAAATGATTGGTGGTTTCTTTCAAAAATTTTGGTCCAATTGATAACCAAGAAATTACTTTTAAAGAATGTCGAAGAACTTTTTCTCAAAAAGTATCAATTCTCTTCATAATCTGTATAGGACATAAAGAAAATGTATTGAGATNTCGAAGAACTTTTTCTCAAAAAGTATCAATTCTCTTCATAATCTGTATAGGACATAAAGAAAATGTATTGAGATATTTATTGATCTAACTTTATCCCAAATTTATTATGTAGATTGATGTTGTTCTAATCCATTAAACAGTTTTACTCAGTATCTTTGAAATTACAGCAAAGAGATTTATTTCAAGATAGTTACTCATTTAGACAAAGATACTATAAATTATACAAAGCTGGTTTATAAAGTAAATTTAATACCAATTTAAACNACTCATTTAGACAAAGATACTATAAATTATACAAAGCTGGTTTATAAAGTAAATTTAATACCAATTTAAACCTTCTTTTTTAGGTATACAAATTGATCAAATTCTAATCTCTCAAATCTAAATTTAGAATTAAAAGTCAGCCTCTCAAACTATAAGATGAGATAATCAACAATACAGATACTACAGTCCAATAGTGAACACCTCAAAGAGTGTTGATTTTNAAACTATAAGATGAGATAATCAACAATACAGATACTACAGTCCAATAGTGAACACCTCAAAGAGTGTTGATTTTGCCGAAGTTTACATCCCGAATTATTGGCTCTTTAATGAATTAAGGGATATGTCGAACAAATCTATTTCATAAGTATCTCTCATCAATTTAATAATATATTTCTTCTACATAACTCTACAAATAAATACATATAAATCCCATATTTCATTTTATAGTCAGTTGATCGAGATTATAGAATTCGTCAAAATGAGTATCTTTGAAATTAGAGTAAACCGATTACTTCAGAGGTTACTACTCTTTCAGACAAAGATACTATAAATTATCTATATTACTAAAATCGAGAATGTGTATGTGCGTGCGTGTATATGTTCGTCAATCACTTTAGTAAGACTAAAGAAAATAATGTAAAAATTATATCAAAAGATAGACAAAAACACTACGGATAATATAGACTATATTAAATTTTAAAATATCTTCTCTAGTATCTCATTTTACTGCAAAATCATTTAAACTCGTGCACAGTAATTTATTATTAATTTATTTCAACCAAAACTAAATATCTTAAACTTTATATTTCTTTTTTTAAAAGTATTTGTTTTACATTTAAATTTAATTTATGAAGAAAGGATTTAAGTATTTAAAAAAAGAATTTAATATTGTTAGAGACAAATAAAAAAAGATANCTTAATTTATGAAGAAAGGATTTAAGTATTTAAAAAAAGAATTTAATATTGTTAGAGACAAATAAAAAAAGATATTAATGACTTTTTTCAATTTTTATATATATTCGGTAAATCTTTAAATTTAATAATCTTAAACATTTAGATTATAATAAAAGATAAATTATATATATAATCAATTATGTTTATAAACATAATTTAAGAATATAAAAATATAAGCTATTAAACCTTGCTTGAATACTAATCTAATTAAGATTTATATATTTTAATTAAAAGATTTAAAAGTAAATGTTCTTTATATAAAATTTTTTATTAGTAAATATAGATTATGTAATGAATAACATTANGAAGATTTAAAAGTAAATGTTCTTTATATAAAATTTTTTATTAGTAAATATAGATTATGTAATGAATAACATTAAAATTATAAAGATGGTCATTTTATCTTTTTCCAATAAACCTGTTTCTAAATCTATATTACTAAAATCGAGAAT
>NIPM01002070.1:0-11996 GCA_002738285.1 Holacanthella duospinosa | reverse complement strand
AAGCCCACGAAGTCTAGAAGAAACTCATGAGTGGATTAATTTAAATATTAATTGAAAGCTAAGTTATAATTTATAATTAAGAGTAGAAAGAGTAAGAAAGTAAGTAAGAAAGAGTAGAGTAGTTTATAATTAAGAGTATAATTAAGTAGAAATAATTAAGTTAAAGAAATAAACTTCAAAAAAAGACTGAAAGAAAGTATTAAGAAATAATAAATTGAGAGAGAGATAAGGGAGATGTTGACTCTTCAAGTTCTGAGAAGGTAATGACCTCTTTCTTCTTCATCTTCTTCCTTCCTTATCCTTACGGACCAATTGAAACCCGTAAACAGAAAATCGTCTTCATGGCATTTCCACATAACCAATACCCTTCATTCTTCATTCTCTAAAACAAGTCTTAAATAGACTTACTAATGTATGGACAAGAAAACCGTATAAACCAAGCCCAGCGTTGAGATTCGAGGTTGATAATTTAGCAAACAGATAAAGCTAAGCACTGAGTATTTGGAAATTATGAGGTAGTCAATTTGAGAATCTACCATCGAATAATTCTCCATTCAATTCATCAGTCTTCTTCAAAAACAAAACGTGTAAACTTGGTCCTGTCTAGTTATTTCATGACAAACTTCAGTAAAATGTCTTAATTTTTGACTCATTCCTACTCATTACTGCAACCGCAAGTTTGAATAATAATTTTGCTAGAAGGTTACTTGTATATTAAAGTCGCCACAGAGAATTTTACTACTACGACTCAGAATTATAGTCCACGTGTTTATAAAATTTGCTATTGATGAGGATGAGATGTCCTAATAGGTGAGGTCATAGGTCATCAATGTAAAAATCAAAAACTTTAAATAATTCTCAGGAAACAAAGATGGCTGAAAAGAAAGAATAATACACTTCGTTCTATAATTTTAAGGTATGACACATAAGGTACAACTTTGCCATTTCCAGATTTCCAACTGAACACCCGCTGCCTAAATCCTACCAACTGATAGATTAAGCCAAATTTATGGACAAGATGCACAAAGCGATTAGAAAACGTGTAGCAAAGATCAAATTTGTTTGTTGAAGTGCCGTCAAAGAGTGAAATTTTTCTTAAAAGCTTATCGGAGAAAATGTTCCAAAATTTTAAGACACTTTTCGGAAAAAAAAATGAAATGTTTGTTAATTAAAGCCTATTTTGACTTAAGGTTTTGTTCATTTTATTCAAGACTTTCCATTTATCGCTCATCGTTTGAAAAATATAACATTTGTTAGCCGTAGCACTTTTTCTCCAAATTGTTGAATTTATAATATTCTTAAAGATGTTATAACAGTGTACGTGTCNAATAAGGCATACTGGCGGCGAAAGTTAGTAAAAAAACGCGGAGAATTTGGAACCGGAGAATTTCAAAACCGCTCTTTTTTTTGGTTTATTTTATTTCACCTTGTCGTGGAAAAACTAACATTTTTCTTCCGTTAAGTCGTACCGATATTTTTCGTCATAGTTTTGTTTTGGTAAGATTTTCAGTACGCTAGAAAGTAATTTCATAATTGATATCTTTCCTACTCGATTCTCGTATTTCATTGATTATTTTTTCAGAATTTGAAGTTTTCTTTCTTTTTTTAACTTTGTTATAAATCTCAAGATTTGGAGACAAGATGACTTGTAGTACTTTCAAGTAGAAGTAGCACTACTCAAAAAAAAAATTTCTTCTGACTTGCTTTTTTGTATCTTCCGGTTAAGCTCACCCAGAGGCCAGATAATGTCCAGTACAGGGTTCGAAGTCGGATTTAAATCCAAAAATAAAAATCAATGATTTTTTGAATTTTTATTTTTATCCACTTAGACAAACTTGAAGATAAATTTAAGCACTAACACTGCATCCAAATGCAGAATCCTATCTTCAATTTCGTTTTAGATGAAATAAAGTACTTGAACACTTGTAAATTTTTAATCTGAAGAATTATTTTCAGACAAATTCGTAATCTGCAAAGTTTAAAAAAAAAATATTTTTTCAATGCCCTTTCAGACATCATATTTTTGGTTTTTGACCATCGAAATATAAAAATCCAAAAAATCCAAAAAATCGGATTTAAATCCAAAAATCGAATTTTTTGGATTTTTATATAAAAATCCGATGTTTTCGAACTCTGGTCCAGTAAGTGAGAAATTCCTAAAGAGAAAGTAAAAAGAAAAAATAGACATTGTGATGGTGATGGAGAAAGTTAGAGTAATTATTAATGCATTAGATGCTTTTGGTTAATTATTTACTAAACATGATAGCTTCTTATTTGTTAAAGTTTTACAAGAAATTTCAAAATAACCTGATTTAAAATTATCATTAGGTTGACTTTTCTAACGCTGAAGATGAAACAATTTCTTGTCCATTTCGTTCAATATCTTTCCCATTAACGAATCCAATGAATTTTGATGGCATTTCGACTACCACTGTATTTGAATCTCCTACAACTGATTTCTTGACACCATTCATAAGTTTCTCTTGTCTACATGCGCAGGTACATTGGTGTAGTTTTAAGTCTTCAATGTGTTGATACAAAGAATAGACTATAATTCTTTTCTGTACAACAATTAGGTACCGCCTTCTGTTTCGGACGCTGGGAAATGGAGAACCACCTGTCCACCAAGTACATTTTACCTAAAAATTAATACAAGATTTAATCACTGAATTACTAGATTGATATGAATCAATTAACTGAATGTACAATTGTTCCAATTTCCGTCTTACAATACACCCCCTGATATTTCTCTTCCATCAACAGCGGTGACAGATTTTTGAGCCAACACACCAGAGTCTAAATTTTCAATGATCCCGTNCATTTCTCTTCCATCAACAGCGGTGACAGATTTTTGAGCCAACACACCAGAGTCTAAATTTTCAATGATCCCGTCTACACAATGGAGACAAAATGACAATAAAGGCGTCATCAATCCGAAGCTNGAGTCTAAATTTTCAATGATCCCGTCTACACAATGGAGACAAAATGACAATAAAGGCGTCATCAATCCGAAGCTACTTTTGCAGATAAAGAAAAATTACAACAGATAGCACCGAAAAGTTCAAATGCAATACTGGAAGTGGAAGAAACAACCACTGATGAGTGTCACAGTTACGAGTCCTGCAACTGCGCCTGTGCACAATCCTGGTCAGAGAGTTTTCTTGGTTTATGTCAGATGTAGTCAATGGCTACTCATGTAATCCCATCAACTAATGAGGACAAGTTAGTGGTGACGAAGATGATGAATGCACGGTAGTTGGGTTGTAGACCAGAACATGTGTTAGGAACAAGCCAACCGAACNTGGTGACGAAGATGATGAATGCACGGTAGTTGGGTTGTAGACCAGAACATGTGTTAGGAACAAGCCAACCGAACCTGCGTTGGTGAAAAATTCGTCTTGAAAAAAATATATAAAAATATATAATATTTGTTGATGAATTATACGAATTAAAATTATTATTGAATTTTACTTTACCAGATGAACCTGAACCTACAGCAAATTATAACATTTATTATTATTATAAGAATAAATTTAAAACTTTGAATTTTGTTTCATACAAAACAAAATAAATTTCATAACTTTTGTCTTACATGTGTCAAGTTATGGAGCGGTTTTTAGTTCAATGNTATTATTATTATAAGAATAAATTTAAAACTTTGAATTTTGTTTCATACAAAACAAAATAAATTTCATAACTTTTGTCTTACATGTGTCAAGTTATGGAGCGGTTTTTAGTTCAATGAACAATTATGCATAGATAATTTGGACTAAATTTAAAATTCGTAAATTGTTGGTTATAATACTATACATTCTGTGGTAGAGGATTGATTCAGTTGCTGGAAGGGAACAAACAAAAAAAGAAATTAGGTATTTTTCTTAAGCCAACTCAGTCGATCAAGAACATAGCGATGATGTCTGAGGAGTAAGACTAACGACTAGGCTTTTGCCGAGGGTTATTTCGAATCTCCCGGTCTGAGTTGAGCTCAAAGGCCGTGAAACTGACGACAAACATTTTGTCNCATTCAATTGGCAAACTTACCAATAGACTTTTGCCGACGGTGCTGCCACAAGAAAAGCACTTGAAGTGATTCTAATTTTTCCGCATACTTATTAGTCTTGACTTCTGCTAATGCTTGTTAGTCCTGACTTATGTGCATTTTTATTACTCATAACTGCTCATGTTAGTCATGAGACGGCGTATGTTTGTTAGTCCTGACTTCTGCCCATCCTTATTTGTACAATGCGCACTGCGCATAAACACCTACACTGCGCATGTATAATGTTGAGTTTTGCGCATATAAACGTCATATGCGCATGTACAATGCTACTGCCCATAAGAAAGTCCACTGCGCATATGCAATGTGTACTGCTCATATACAATGCGTACTGCGTATTTAGAACGCATACTGCACATAAAAACTTCCACTGCGCATTTAAGTTTCTCGTATATTCTGCGGGAATATGCGGAAAAATTTGAAATCAGGCAAACAAGTTATGTGACCAGGAAATTTTTGTTAAAAGAATTTCAGTAAAATTATTTGAAAAAATTAGCTAGAACACATGCAAAACATACTTATGGGGCCTAATTTTCCCATTTCATACCTATATATTAGTTCCGCATGGCTCAGCTTTTGGCGTTAGCCAGAGCCACTGGGTCAATGAGCCATGGCTCACGGCTCACCCGATCGGTGAGCCAGCTCATGAGCCATCGCGCTGGCTCCGCACTTTTGTTGAGCTGGCTCATGAGCCAGAACCATGGCTCATGGCTCAATGAGCCGTGGCTCATGGCTCAACATAAAAAAAAAAAATTTTTTTTTTCCCGTTAATATGCACATTTTGCTAAAAGTGAGAATGACCTAGTTGGAAAAGCCAACAAATCATAATTATGAACTGGCTAAAGGAAAATTGACTTTCAGTGACCTAAAATTCCAAAAATTAAAAAAAAAATGATGATTTGGAAGAAAAAAAATGAAAAATTAGGGGAAAAGTGAAAAAATTTAGGGGAAAAGTTGAGCCTTTGAGCCATGGCTCACAAGTTTCGTTGAGCTGACTCATGAGCCATGGCTCTGGCTAAAAATTACTACATGAGCCAGAGCCATGCACTGGTTCTGGCTCAGAAATTTTTGTGAGCCAGCTCGAGCCAGAGCTATAGCCAGAGCCATTGAACTAGCTCATGAGCCAGAGCCACACGGAACACTACTATAATATTACTTTAGGATTCCGGGGAGCCGGAATTTTACTGTGAAAATTTTTGCATCTCGTTTGACGGATGCACACGTCTAACGGGTTCGGTATGCTTTTGTCCTAGTTGACAGTCTGACAACGGTTTGCTAATTGGTTACTAGAAAATTGTGAAGGTATTTATGTTGTTTATTGGAAGTAGGAGTGTTTGGTTGTATTTGGTGGCGCTAAGCGAGTTTCCGATGCTTTTGGAGTTTCTGTTAGCTCTCTGAAGTGCCTATACTTATACCCATTGTCTTTTAAGTCCTGATCAACTTTTCTGCGCAAAGCGAAAAGATTTGCAAAAATGAAAATTAAACTTTCTCAGCTTAACTAAAACAGGCTCACATGCTTGGCTATAGTCGGGCGCATATATGGGCACAAAAAAACAGATTTGAAATCTTAAAAAATAACTAATCATAGAGGATTAAAGATGAAAGTCCCTATACAAAGGTTATTTAATTCGATGTTAGCAGTTTTTGGGTAAGGGTGAATGGCTTCTTAGTTATTTAAAAAAAACTTTTTTTTTTGGTTAAAAAATTTTTTTTTCAATTTCACCGTTTCTGAAACTTTCAAATTTGTAATTGTTTCAATTCGAAGTATAAAACATTGCTACGCATTTTTTAAATTTTATAAAACTTTCAGGTTTAGAAAGAAGATACGCCTTATGAAAAAATTTTGCTTATATTGAGAATTATTTGTCTTTTTAACGTTACTTTCATAGAATTCGGTCTAATTTCTTTGAAAGAAATAGTAATTTCCAATAAGCGTAGTGATGCTATCCTCCATGACAGGATTTCATCGTACAACTCAAGAAATAATGTATAACTTTATTCAATTACGTGCATCCAATAAATAACCCAGTATTCTCTGATCTTTTAGAAATTTTAAACACTATTTTATTTTTTAATAAGATTGTCATTTTTGGAAAGTTTTTTTGTTTGGCTCTTTATCAACATTTATCAATTTTTAAGACAAAAATTGTGCGCTTCCCCCAATTTTTGTGAATTTTAGAAGAGTTTTGCCATTTTTGTTAAGAATTAAAAAAAAAATTTCAATGATTTTTAGACAGAAAGATTCCGTAGTAGTCATAAACAATTTTAAATTAATTGTATTACACAATTTAAAATGCGTAGCAAAGTTTTATACTTCGAATTGAAACATTCACTTTGAAAGTATCAGAAACGGTAAAATTGAAAAAGAAAATAATTTTAAACAAAAAAAACTTTTCTCTTTTGTTTTCTTTTGAAAATAACCAAAAATCCATTCACCCTTAATCAAAAATGCTCACATCGCATTAATTAACTTTTGCATAGAGAGATATCTTTAATCCTCTATGATTAGTTATATTTTAAGATTTCAAATCTGTTTTTTGTGCCCATATATGCGCCCGACTATAGCCAACCATGTGAGCCTGTTTTAGCTAAGCTGAAAAAGTTTAATTTTCATTTTTGCAAATTTTTTCGCGTTGCGCAGAAAAGTTGATCAGGATTTAAAAGACAATCGGTACTTGTAATGTTTTTTATTGTTGTTACCTGGCTAGATTACTTGGCTTGGCTCAAGTGTGGGATCCTCTTGTGCAGGATGTTCTTGGTTTGGCTGCTCAAGTGTCGGCTCTCCAAAGGTTACTTATTTGGCTCTATTCTTGCATTGGAACCGTCGCTATTGGCTCTTCTTGAATTGACTCTACAAGTGTCGATTCTTCATGAATTAGTTCCTCAAGTATCGGCTCTTCAATTTGATCCATTTCTATCGGATCTTTTCCAATTGGCTCCTCAAGTGACGATTGTTCGTCATTTGGATCGTCTTGAATTGGCTCATCAAGAGTTAGTTCTTCTAGCATTGGACCTTCGGCTATTGACTCTTCTTGAATTCGCCCCTTAAGTGTCGTTTCTTGAATTGGTTCCGCAAGTGTCGACTCTTCTTGATTTAGTTCCTTACGTGTCGATTCTTCTTCACTTGGCTTTCTCTTGTTTTAGATTTTCATGGCTCGATTCCACTAGATGTAGCTCATCACTTGGCTTTTCTGAATCTATGTTTTTATTTAGCTCGCCATTTGGCTTTTCCTTATTTGGCTCGTCACTTGGCTCTTGATTTGGCTAATAAATTTTCTCTTGTTGGCTTAGCTCTACACAGCTAAATCATCAAACGCGTTCTGTAANTGGCTTTTCTGAATCTATGTTTTTATTTAGCTCGCCATTTGGCTTTTCCTTATTTGGCTCGTCACTTGGCTCTTCTTGATTTGGCTAATAAATTTTCTCTTGTTGGCTTAGCTCTACACAGCTAAATCATCAAACGCGTTCTGTAANTTCTTGATTTGGCTAATAAATTTTCTCTTGTTGGCTTAGCTCTACACAGCTAAATCATCAAACGCGTTCTGTAAAAAATGTACGAAAAGTGAAAATTCATTCTAATAAATATTAATAAGAGTTAAAATTAAGACAAATTATACTCATTACATACCTCACATTGTACAAAAGCACCATGTCCACTCCGTTAGAAACGTACTGATTAGTTTTGTAAATATCAACGTAATCAATTTCAAAGTTAGAAAAATCAAGTCTCCAAAGATAAGAAACGTCAACATGACACTGAAACACATACAAATTAGAAAGTCATTTTACTAATTAAAAAAAAAATAAANGATAAGAAACGTCAACATGACACTGAAACACATACAAATTAGAAAGTCATTTTACTAATTAAAAAAAAAATAAACTAAAAAATGTGAAATTTTGTTACCTAGATACAAGTAGTCGGAGTTATTTTTTGGCTTTTCTACTTTCGATAATATGATGAGATGAGAAATGAGATTCGCCTTATTCACTGTAAGATTCGCCTTTTTCTTAACCTTTCCAACCCAAATTGTACAGCTTACTTTGTCAGATGAGGCGTAGCTAGTACTTGTCAATTTACCCAGTAGCTATCAATAGTAATAAAAAAAAATCAAAATTAATTTTTACAATAACACACTGACATTCTGAGATGTCACAAACTTCTNGGTAGAGGTTGGTACCTTTAGGTAGATCCAAATAGGTAAAGGTGAGTCCTCAGGTAAGTCCAAGAAGTCTTTAGTTAGATTCCAAGTAGGTACAGATGAGTCTTCAGTTAAGCCCACGAAGTCTAGAAGAAACTCATGAGTGGATTAATTTAAATATTAATTGAAAGCTAAGTTATAATTTAAAGGGCTTGACACTGAAACACATACAAATTAGAAAGTCATTTTACTAATTAAAAAAAAATAAAACTAGAAAATCTGAAATTTTGTTACCTAGATACAAGTAGTCGGAGTTATTTTTTGGCTTTTCTACTTTCGATAATATGATGAGAAATGAGATTCGCCTTATTCACTGTAAGATTCGCCTTTTTCTTAACCTTTCCAACCCAAATTGTACAGCTTCCTTTGTCAGATGAGGCGTAGCTAGTACTTGTCAATTTACCCAGTAGCTAACAATAGTAATAAAAAAAAATCAAAATTAATTTTTACAATAACACACTGACATTCTGAGATGTCACAAACTTCTNACAATAGTAATAAAAAAAAATCAAAATTAATTTTTACAATAACACACTGACATTCTGAGATGTCACAAACTTCTTATTTAATTTAATTAATTTCTTCGTATACAATTCTAAGCTCCAAAAAAGCTTTCTTTTTGAACGGATTGTATTTCTGTAGTTTGGTCTGATTTTTACCTTTGAAACTCCCAAGCAAAAGCGTTAACGTTGACTTGTGCTTCAGGCGGTTCCGTCTCGTCGTTTGAATTATTGACTTCTTCCTCGACGTAATCGTCAACTTCACTATTTGTAGTAACTATTGTCCATTCTGACTTTCTAACTTCTTCGTCATCTTCTATTATGTCAGAGGACACAATGTGCTCATCACTCAATTCCTGCCAATTCATCATCCTCCTCGTCAATAGAAGACTCCATGTTACTACAATCTCCTCCAGAACCAATATAGGTTTAGTTGTACTAATTGCCAACATGCTCAAGTTACGCTTGCGCAAAATTGTTCCACGAGATATAGTATTTTCTAGTGCGATTGTTGATTGGTCCTCAGGAATCTCTTCGTCTCTATCTGAATTTGAAGGAGAAACAGATTTAGGTTCATTAGCGTAAAATTTATTGACGAATAATATATTTTTTACTTGTAGATGGACTTAAGTCGATTCCTAGTCNGGTTCATTAGCGTAAAATTTATTGACGAATAATATATTTTTTACTTGTAGATGGACTTAAGTCGATTCCTAGTCCTTGGAGAAGCTCGATGGGCTTGAGTGAGGTAAGACCCGTGCTGAATTGCTACATGCGGGGAGTAGCTGAGTGGTGGTAGATTTGAAACCCTTGGTCCTTATTGGTGGAACTCTTATCCACCTCCTTGTATTTTTGTCTAGTTTACCAACAGAATTCTTCCTTCTGGGTTTAGATTCACGTCGAGGACTTCGATTGGTCGTTGCTGTAGCTGGTGGTGTACTCAACAGTCGTCGTGATGTTGACCAATAATGTGTGGTTTTGTTGAAGAGACTATTTTGTGAATGATGAATGGTAATTTGGTAAGGATGTAGATTGGATGATTATGACTCATGAATGAGATCTATTGAATAAAAGATCTGAAAAGAATTTTTGAGTCATAGATCGTAATCTCCCACAACCGAACAGATTCGTATGTAGTATTAGTTAAAACTGTCGGTAGAAGGCATAGAAGTCTAGTAGATTTTATCTTATCAGATCAAAATTTTAGACAACCTAATCTTATNACTGTCGGTAGAAGGCATAGAAGTCTAGTAGATTTTATCTTATCAGATCAAAATTTTAGACAACCTAATCTTATTACCAAAATTCTCGACAGATGGTGTTTCCTTCCATCAAAAAATTTTAAAATTTTAGACTTATTCTTATGTATTTCCGCGTTTGGAAGATAACAAAAGTCGTGATTTGTATTTATTTTAAAAATGACAGGCAATTTGAATGCTCCGGCGCATAGAAAATTCAAAATGTCTAAAATTTTAGACATTTTCGATGTAAGAATTCGATGAACTACTGACGTCTAAAATTTCAGATACCAGAGGAGCGTTACACCACGAACGCTCCATTCCGCTTGAGGACAGAGTGACCGGAGTTAATAAATTTAAAAAGATATAATTTTTAATGTAAAATCTCTCTCACAATTTTTATCATTGTAAGTACGCTTCTTTAGCAGAAGTTGGAAACTTCGTTGTAACTTTTTTTTACACAAAGTTTGAACAGTAGGGGTATACCAATAGCGTGCGTGGATTTGCGTGAGATTGTATAACGTACCTCTTTTACGTGAAATTGTGTTTGTGTAAAACCCGAGAGAGATTTTACGAAATTGTATCCTCTCTCATTGGTTAGAGTCACTAAGCCCATCCCAGTTGAGTGAGATTGTGTAAAAGAGGAACCTTACACAATCTCACGCAAATCCACGCACGCTCATGGTAGACCCCTGTCTTCGATTTTCTATCCAATGTTCTATTCTCGGAGGAAAAAAGCTGGGATTCTTGGACTTTGGACTTTTCTCTGGTTGCTGTAAAGCACAAAATTTACTACATACACGACGCCCAACAGTGACTGGCACTTATGTAATGTAAATGAAAGGTATTTTATTTTTATAATATTAGTTGGGTTACTCACGGGGTACTCACGAGCTTGAACGGTGGGTACCATTTAGTGCACCAATTAAACTAATAATTAGTAAATTAACAGTCCCTATCAATAAAAATACCAAATAATTCAGTAACTCAAGACGCCTTTGTTTTAGTGTTCTCCATGACTCTGACTCCGGAGTCATGACTCTGACTTTGACTCTGACTCTCATGACTCTGACTCCCAGGGTTTTTGGGAGTCGGGACTTTTGATGACTCTGACTCCAACGGTTTTGTTAGTCAGAGTCATGACTCTGGGAGTCGACTCCCAGACTTGGGAGTCATAACTCTTTTGAAACATGCGCACATGGGGATATGGGACTATTTTTTAACAAAATATTTTACGAAGAAATATTTAAAAAAAGTTTCGAATTGTTTATTTAACCTGATGAAAGTGGCTTTTTTAGTTTCTTATTGTCAAGGAAACTTAGAAAATTAGCAAACTTAGAAACAAGGAAACTAAATGTATAAAAAAATTCAATTTCAGACCCGATTTTCCATTTTTGTATTATGTAACTCCGGAGTCGAGAGTCATGACTCTGACTCTGACTCAGAGTCGACTCCCAAAATTCAAGGAGTCAGAGTCATGACTCCGAGAGTCGACTCCCAACATTTAGAGAGTCAGAGTCATGACTATCAGAGTTAATGACTCTGACTCAGGCCAAACTGGGAGTCATGGAGAACACTACTTTGTTTTGAGAAAATTTGGACTCGTGCTGGTGGGAATGGGGGTTGGGTAAGTTGTGAGTATGTTTTTTTATGAAACTTGGTGAAAAGTCTAAAGTCCAAGAATCTCAGCTTTTTTCCTCCGAGAATATCATTTGTGTATAGAACTTTTTAGTATGCCAAGGTCACATGCCGATCAAGTTCTGAACTCAATGGAAACTGAATTTATTACTTACTTTTTTTTTGCAGGTCTCTACTTTCTCAGATTCCAAGAGAGAAAATTTTAGGGCTTGAGCAGTTCAAGAAAAAA
Source organism: Holacanthella duospinosa (assembly GCA_002738285.1). Lineage (NCBI taxonomy): Eukaryota > Metazoa > Arthropoda > Collembola > Poduromorpha > Neanuridae > Holacanthella > Holacanthella duospinosa. The sequence goes on along the minus strand of NIPM01002070.1, from coordinate 132 downwards.
AAAATTTGAACCTTCTTTTTTCGTATTTGATATGACAATAATATCCAATACCCAAATTTTAAATGTGCAAATTTATCAAATTCTACCAGTTGTTTCTCCTTGAAGAGGTTAATCAACCTATTTTTTGTTTGC
>NIPM01002068.1:0-13327 GCA_002738285.1 Holacanthella duospinosa | reverse complement strand
CAAGAATGATTTTGGCAAGCGTAGTCTTTTGGTACCTTCAATTGAACTAGTGTTTGGTTGGCTTAGAAGCTTGTTCCCTTGCATACACAGGCTGTAAGTCTACTTTTATTGCCAGGTAAGAAAAGGTGCTTAATATGCATTTAATTAAGAATGGTAGATGCACAATTGTCCAACAACAAGAGAGGTTTTCGATTTTAAGCCTAGAAGGTTGTTTTTCCACAGTATATGGAGTTTTGAAAAAAATTTGAAAGTCAGCCAATTTTTCTTTTTGTCTTAAGAAAATGACAATGCACAACCTTTCAATGATAACTGGCATCTACTTTTCGGATCTAGTCACATTTCCGTACAATAGTGACAGGTTCCATGAGTTTTTTTCCACCAGAAGTTTTTCAAATCAAAAANGTACAATAGTGACAGGTTCCATGAGTTTTTTTCCACCAGAAGTTTTTCAAATCAAAAGTGTTTCGTAACTGTAGAGTTGACTTTTAACACATAATCTCCCATTTGCTTGGCAGGGACAGTACGGTTTGCAATAGCCGGAATTCTATTATACCCGGACTTCACTGTATTTATTTTTACCACTTATCTAAAAGTTCTAATGGTTTTTTTAAGTTTTGCATTGACATCGTTATACCGTATGGTCAGATTTGACATAGTTGTTTTTTCTCTCCCTCAATCGCCAAGATATGCGCACTTCTCATTACATCATTGTCACCCGAAATAGATGGGCGAACACATGCATCCTGTAAAAATAAATTTACAAAGGAAACAACTTTTATGACAAGTTTAGACTTTTAGTATTCATTTTACTTAAACTCTGTCGACTACCGACAATACAGTAGTTTTTATGTCATGATGTTGTCATGAATTTTTAATTCTAAAAAATCCAGTCTTTCTTTTATTTTTACAGGAAATTAGGTATTGTTGTGGTGACTGAAGGGTCTGATCAGGTTCTGGATTCCTGTGAGCAAGGGCTTCGATCCACCAGAAGTCATAATTTGCCGTGTCTAATTTTTTCACCTGCTTTGGTTACAATGTACCGTACATTGACATTGCCGTGAGGAATTATAGTTCGTATCGAAGGACCGGTTGAAATCGTCCATAGAGAGGGAGGTGGGGCGTAGCAAAGGCTGGATTCGACCAAATGGGGGGCAGTCAAAATTTCTAAGTATTTTAAAAATGAATTCCCTGTCTTCAAAATTTTCTAAGTTTTTTTTAGGTTTTGTTTCCTCATAAACCACAAAATGACCTCTACGAAAGTTGTTGGAAATGGTGAGTGGAATAAATTTACCCTCCTGAATTTTACTCTGTGGTCATCCAGTTAGGGTCACATAATTTATCGGTCATGCGGAAACTGGGTGTTCACCTTCACCTATGCCCTATGACCTAAACGGATGACCGTAGAGAAAAATGTTTGACGGAAACATTACTCCCCTCATCAACAACAACTTTTATGAAGCTCAATTTGTGGTTTATGAGAGAACATAAAACCTAAAAAAACTTAGAAAATTTTGAAGACAGGGAATTCATTTTTAAAATACTTAGAAGTTTTGACTGCCTCCCACTTGGTCGAATCCAGCCTGTGCTACGCCCCACCTCCCACTCTATGGACGATTTCAACCGGTCCTTCGATACGCACTATAATTCCTTACGGCAATGTCAATGTACGGTACATTGTAACCAAAGCAGGTGAAAAAATTAGACACGGCAAATAAAAGGAAGACTGGATTTTTTAGAATTGAAAATTCATGACAACGTCATGACATGAAAACTACTGTACTGTCGGTAGTCGATAGAGTTTAAGTAAAATGACTACTAAAAGTCTAAACTTGTCATAAAAGTTGTTTCCTTTGTAAATTTATTTTTACAGGATGCAGGTGCTCGCCCACTATTTGGGGTGACAATGATGTAATGAGAAGTGCGCATATCTTGGTGATTTAGAGAGAGAAAAAAAAACTATGTCGAATCTGACCATACGGTATCTTCCTCGTATGAATATATTGCAAGGTCGTCTGAGTATAAAATTATTTTAATATTAAGATTAACAAAAAATTTCTGTAGGTTGTTGACAAATAACGTGACATGCAATGGACCTGGAATTGAGCCTTGAGGGCCTCCATTTTCAACTGTGTATTCATGGGAAGCTGATCATTAATTTTAAATTTGACTTTTCTTTCTTTTAGGTATGACTCCAGAAGTGCAACATATGTTGAATTCCTGTGACAGTAACTGGCCTGTAATTTGAAGGTTTCTTGAAGGAAACATTTTCTGAGCTTTGGGATTTGAAATTACTATAAAGTATTCTTACACAGTATGAACTACATTAATAATTGTTAAAACATTTATTCATTATTATCTTTCAAAGTTTTAACCTAAGATCAATTTATGTTTGATAACCATAATTTTATGATTAAATGATCCAAAATATTAGTCACTAATAGTTGATATTTGTCATTTCATTTCAAGAGCTTAATCTATAAAAAAATTATTTTTTCTTGAAATATAAACTAATATTTTCAAACACGTTCCAACAAAATTTAAACAGTTGAATTGATATTGAATTTTTAACAATAAACATTATTCTAATCTGAGAACAAATGAGAAAAGGAAAGTTTGTATCAGCGGATAATATTCAAGAAACATTGCAATGAAACAAAATACAAAGGAAACTAAATATATTATAAATACACTNATCAGCGGATAATATTCAAGAAACATTGCAATGAAACAAAATACAAAGGAAACTAAATATATTATAAATACACTCCGAATAGTTGAATGACTCATGCTTAATTCAATTGGAGGGGTTAGAGCATCTCTGTAACCACGATACCAAGCAGAGTCAAGTGCTTCCAACAAGTTATGCCAATGTAACCGAATTCCTGATGAAGCGAAGGCACCAAGTCTCTTCACCAGAAGAATTTGTTCCCAAGAAAAATCAAGAGTAATAAACATATAGTGTTGAGGTTTACTACTATCCCTAAATCTTTCGTTTCCTATGTAAAATTTCTTATAAGAAATCTTTGTAAAATTTTTTAATGTTGCATATACATGCTTCTCATACCCGACATATGCAACTTTGTTACACTTTGATAGTTCTTCTAAATGAGAACTTGACGTATTATAGTATATAGTATCCGGATATCTTATAATGTTAAGCAATTGTAAATAATATTTAAGTTCAGATGAAAATTCTTTAGTTTCATTACTCGTATTATTGCCGCAATATACTTGATCGACTTTAAAAGCTTGACTGAAATTGCAACTACTGTGAGTAATGAGATGTCTAAAAATTGACTTCGCAATTATGTTTCCTACCTTGGAATAATTGATAGACCCCCACGTTTCCATAGGTTCTGAATTTAACGTAGGCATAGGCCATAGTGTCCAATTGGCATTTATGGCATCATTAAATGTTTTAACATTTTGAATTTGTGAAGGTACGATTAAATTACTGACAACTAAACCTCTGTATGAATTTGTTAAAATTATACTCATTAAAAGGAAAGTGGAAATAATAAATGTGAAAAATACTTCTGAGTCTAATTTTTTAGAATAATTTGGACATTGTTCTATTAGTATTCCATAAACAATAGCACAACAATTATCCCTAATATTTTTATTAAAAAATACTACCGCCAAGAACAATAGTAATGTGGTTGTGGCAAAAAATGCACTTATCCAAACTCCGTAGTGAAATGGTCCTATGTATGAGTCATAATTGAAATAATCATGACTTGTATCACATGCAATAAAATTGTATAAGATTGGTTGATTTGACATAAAAAATCCCCACTGATAATGTATAAACATTTTTTTCGTTTTACCAAAATGTTCAATATTAATTATTTTGTTTATATAATCAAGGTTAGATCCAAGTGTTCCAGATACAACATGCGTGTAATGTGGCTTAGTTAAAAAATCTATCAGAAGAGAATAAAATGTATATTTATCGCTACATTTAAAAATTTCTCTTTTTAATCCGAAGACGGGTAACATAGTAGTAGCATGCCGATATGATATAAACAGCCATGCTAATTCAGTTACGTTTAAGAAAGCTAAAAATTGCAAAAGAAAGATTTCTTTGATGTCACTAACAGTTGTCGTATTTGAGACGTTGAGTGTACTCGCAAAATGAAATCGCCATCTCTGTCCCACCTGAAAATTGCCCAATTTCATTTTCCATTGAATTGGATTAAGATGATCCTTCCAAATTAACACAAGACTAGACTGTGGATTTTGTGGATAATATTGATTTTGAAAATATCCTGGACCTTTGGCGTAAGTTTTCTCCAACTCATTGTTCGTGGTGTCAGAAATATTATGTTTACCAAAGGTATTGATAATGTTAACAAAATACAAAATGCCGACCAGTGGGTGTCTCCAAAATTTAAAATCCTCATTACTATGGAAATTTGTATAAATTTGCTCCCGATAAAACGATTTAGCTAATGCATACTGTATTTGTTCTTTGTGATATTTTGGTACCTCGTTCCAGAGATCAACTAAGACAGTCGCAATACATTTTCTTCGAAATCGTATTTGTAGAAATTTGAACTTTTGGATATCGACTGAATTGTTACGTTCAGAATTATACCAATCTGGAGTAAAAACTTCTACAACGAATTGAAAATGTGTATAACTTCCGAAATCTGAAAAAAAAATTATATCAATGTAACACTCACGAAATATTTGTAACACTGGGTTCAAATCAACATTCCATATATTAGAGAAAATTTGTGGTCTAACCAATAATGGTATGAAAATTATGAAAGAGTAACAAAATATTAATGCATGATCCATTATAATTTTGATATATGTTTTGTTTTCTTCAACTACTAGCTAGGTCCGCTTGGAACTTGAACTCTTTTTATAAGTTTCGTTTATTATAAAATGCTCATTTTCGTAAAACATGCCAGGATTATAAATTCATAAGAAAGGAAGACTAAATTATGGGCTAAATACTTCAGTATATGCGATTTTATGGGCTGAAATCCGACTCACAAAACTAAAGGTCGTAACATGTGATAATTATTTGCTGTTTTCACGCTTTGCAACTTGACAACCTTAAAGTTGTAAACCTCTACAATCTTTGCGAGTAACAAAGCCGTACCTTTCAAATTTAGATTTAACGCAGCTCAATATTAAAAAAACACTCTGTGTTCATAATTTGGCTAGAGCATTTAGTGTTGTTCCACTCCACAAATCTCACAATGTGGTATTAATCACAGTCACAATAACCATAAAACTGTAATTTCTAAGTTTGAAACCTCTCAACTTGTAAAAACATTTAGCCGCTTATTACCTGAAATAACTTTATTCTCCAGTTTACCACCGAAAATAAAATTTAAGTTCTACACACTGGTACTAGATATAGTGCCGAGGATTGATTTATTCGTTTCATGCGGAATAAGTTGGTGCCAATCTTGATTTTTCAATATTTTTGAAATTTGAAATCAAATTTGAAATCAAAAATTAATTTTTTCTTGATTCAGTGACACTAGAAATACGAAATAGACTACCAGAGTTAATTACGATTAATCAATTTCATGCATATTATGCATTTGGTCGTCCTTGTTCACAAGGAAACTTAAAATTTGACAAAAGGTGTTGCAGGTCTATTTAAAGATAGACCTCCATTATATTGTGGCACGGTGTCGATTTATTAATTAATTCTTTTATACTGGTATTCCAGCTTAGGGATGGGTATTCTTATTCCTTAAAGTCAAATAATAATCGAGATAATTTATAATCTAATAATTTATTCATCATCAAGGCCGACCAAAAAATGCGATCAAAATCGTGAAAAATGCTAGCTATTCAAAGAAAGATTAATAAAAGTCTAGCTCAATTTAGTTACCCGGTTATGACTAAGGAGAATTTTAATAAGAAACAGTACATAAACTCAACATATTATAATATGACAAATTCGGATTATTTTGCACTGTAAGACGACTTTAACATACTAAAGTCTTACTGAAAGCCTTAATCAAGGTTGCTATGAGCAATGATCCAAAAGTCCTTTAAGAGGTTAGCCCATAACTATTATTTTTAGAAAAATTATCAATTCTAAAAAATATCGAACCTTCGCTTTTGTAAAAAAATTTAATTTTTTTTTACTTTCGAATTTTAAATTATTAACAGTTTCAAAAATATAATTAGGGTCATGTTAGCTAATTGTAAATTTTTTTTTCACTTTTCCGAGTTTGACTCAAAAAGTATATGGGAATAAAGGTTTTTTCTAAAAAAAATTTAATAAAATTTATTCAAAATACGATTCTCTATCGTTGTATGCTTTTTATTTAGTCAATTCCTCAGTTCGAACGCCTGGAGCGATTTATTTGCATACGCAAAACTACTTTTCACAATTACCAAAGATAATTGTTCTAATTGAAAACTAGGTGTGATAATTGTGAAAAGTTAGATAGAATTAATTTACGGTCATTTCACTTAGATTATATTTATAATATGATGGAGGACATCAGACTGATGTTGATAGTGAAAACTAGAACATGATTCGCTTTTCTAGATATTTATAGAAGGCTCCAGAATTTAATGTTTCAATTATTTTCGAACCCTATCTATTAGCATGTGTTTAGTCCCTTGGATTTTTGAGAATTTTTAGTATAAAACTCAAGTGGTTAGGCTCATGCCCAAAGCATTGGGATTTAAAATTTCACAATTGCCACACATTTGATGACTATGTGTGGAAATTGTAAAATTCGAATAATTAATTCAAAACTTAATAAATAAATAATTTTGTCAATGCTGTGAGTGGAAACATTACCATTGTCAGACGCTGCAAGCGGAGATATTACTATTGACATACGCTTTTCCATCGAACTTCTTTAAAGCAGTAAGAAAAATTAAATAAGTTAGTATAAAAAATATCACTTTCAGTGATATCTTTTATACTAATTAAAATGTCAGAAGTAGGAGGAAGAAAGAAATCTACCAGGGTAGGTGAAGTCCAACAGAAACAAAGTTTCCGCAAAAAAGTAGGCAAATGTTCCACGTGTCACTGGCTCATCTTCCTGGCTCTGGATCACATTGTAATTCTTGCTTTTTATTTCTTTAGACAAAACGCGGATTCTTCAATAAAATTATTACAGTATTTTACCTTTTTTTTTATAAAAATTTAAAGTTTTCCGCCTTTTTTTTTATAAAAATTGAAAGTTTTCCGACTATTTTTAATTCCCCCATTAATCCCCAGGGAATTTGAAATCTTCTCCCCCGGGATCCCCAGGTTTCCCCACCCCCAAATCCCCAGTTCCCCTGGGGGATGGCGAACACTGATTGTAACGTACTTCGGGTACATATATCATATGAAATTAAAATCTTACTTTAACAAAACCACTCAATACACAAATGTAACAATGGTGGCCAATGTAGGGGATGGGGGGGGGGGGGGGGCGGAGGAAAAGAAATGCAATGTTGTCAAATTTAAAAATATTGCAATGTGGCCAATTTTAGTACATAAAACAAAAAAACTGTTACAAAATTTTATTGAGATGGTAGTTTTACGCATTTAAATATTAAAAAAAATTTTTGATTTAATAACGATCAAATATATTGCTGTTTGTTTTTACTTCCAAAATAACTTAATTACCAAATTTTTTTTACCCACTCGAATTTCTATTTAAACAAAGAAGACATTGTGTTCAATAACTACTATAATTTGTCTCGTTATTTTTTTAGTTTGCATTATACATATATTTTGGGATTATTGGATGCCCTTATTTCCATTGACATCAATTTTGTCAATATTAGACCTTAAATCATTACTATAAAATCCATAATTCAAAAGGAAAAATGTAGTTGAGTTTATGTACTGTTTCTTATTAAAATTCTTCTTAGTCATAACCGGGTAACTAAATTGAGCTAGACTTTTATTAATCTTTCTTTGAATACTTAGCGTTTTGCTATTTGAGTCAGCCCAAATGCTATAACAGAAGTTGACGTGAGATAGAACAAACGCATTAAAAATTATTTTATGAATGTGTTTTGTAAAAGATCTTTTTAAATGCAATATACGACCACATGCAATTGCAACCTTTGTTTCAACCATCTGTGCATGATTTTCAAGTTGTTTTAAGAATGACTCCTAAGTATTTGTATGTTTTTCCTTTTTTAATTTTTTGATTGGAAAATAATTGATTGAGGTAAGTCATTATCTTGGCTTGTTGCTTTTCTGAACACAATAAATTCTGTTTTGTCATAATTCATTTCTAGGCCTACTCTTTTATCAGTTACCATATATATTTTTCAGGTATCTAATAGTTCTAATGCCTTTTTTAAGTTTTGCATTGACATCGTTATATCTTCCTCGTATGAATATATTGCACGATCGTCTGCGTATAAAATTATTTTAATATTAAGATTAACAAAAATTTTCTGTAGGTTGTTGACAAATAACGTGACATGCAATGGACCTAGAATTGAGCCTTGAGGGACTCCATTTTCAACTTTGTATTCATGGAAAGCTGATCATTAATTTTAAATTTGACTTTTCTTCCTTTTAGGTATGGCTCCAGAAGTGAAACATACGTTGAATCTATGTTGAATTCCTGTGATAATAACTCCAATAAGTAATTATGATTTACTGAGTCAAATGCTTTTTTGAAGACAACAAAGACTACAGTAACTTTACCATTCTTTTTGTCTAAGCATTTGTAGATAAAACTAGTTAATACTTTTATAGCGATATCACATGATCTACTTTCTCGAAAGCCATGTTGGGTTTCATTTAATAGGTTATTTTGTTTAAGATGTTGAGATAGCTTACTCTTTAGAACTCTTTCGAATACTTTACATAACAAGACAGTGTTCGAAATTGGCCTGTAACTTGACGGTTTTTTGAAGGAAACATTTTCTGAGTCTTGGGATTTGAAATTACTAAAAAGTATTCTTACACAGTATGAACTACATTAATAATTGTTAAAACATTTATTCATTATTATCTTTCAAAGTTTTAACCTAAGATCAATTTATGTTTGATAACCATAACATTATGATTAAATGATTTAAAATATTAGTCACTAATAGCTGATATTTGTCATTTCATTTCAAGAGCTTAACATGGGACATTTTGAGGAGAAGCAATGCAAATACTGTGGAGAACAACTTTCTTGTTTTCATGCTATTTGGGAATGCACTGGCACATCTCACATTAGACTGAATTACTTTCAAGGAATGCCAATGGATCCAATTCAACTTGTCAAGGACGTCACAGAAGCTTCTACTGATCCAAACTTCACATTTGATTTATCACTTTTAATTTAAAATATTTTAAAACTTTTTCGGTAATTTTAACACTCATAATTTTATTTTATTTAAATTTACTTATGCGTGTAATTTCTTTGATAGGGCGATGGCCAACGTCAAATAAACTTGATTGATTGATTGATAATTTATTCATCATTATTGAATTCTGGGTTTGGGCTATGGGTTAAATTAGAAAATTTGCTTCTGAATTGGCGTTGTGGCTATACAAGTAAATTCTGGTGGATAAACAGTAATATTTGGGAGTATCTTGTCATACGTAAGACTTCCTACTTATCATTTTTGTATACACACGAATGCCATGACTGAAACACAGTACTTTGCATATCTATATTTGTTCTTGTGCAAACACTTTACAAATTACGAAAATAGATTTAGAATCAACATTAGTGAAATAAATGGCATTCAATGATAAATTGTACGAAGTTCTACGGAGCTAAGCCAAAAATCACGATTTCTATTGGCATGCGTGTAATACAAGTAAATTGAATGAATTGATTGCTTGAGTCAATTGAAACAATTAATTAAACGTCGTTAAAATTACCTAGGTTGTATTTTCGAGAAATTTAAAATGTTTTTGTTCACCATTTACTGGTAAATGGTGCACAACGGTGCAACTTCTAGCTCTGCTGCTAGAAGCCACTTTATAGAACCCCCCTACATCTAGCAGCAGAGCTGTTAACGGGCACATTCCTAACGAAATTAGCCTTACTTCACTAGCACTACCGGTAGCGTTAGTAAAGTAAGGTGCCGCACTATCCCTAACTTTGGTATTTCTAATGAAATCGGCAAATTTACTTAGCCCAGTGTGCGTGGCCTGCGTACAACTACATGTTAAGATAGGAGTTTGTATTGTCCACCACTCAAGTGTTAGTGCCTACTAACACTTCGCGGCAACTAAAGTTAAGTAGAGGTAGGATTAGACACTGAAAATGGTGAGTAGGTGCAAACTACAATAATTAACCATAAAATATTTGATGCATTATCGGACCAGAAAATTCTTCAAATGTTCATAAAGAGTAAGTTTTGATATTTTTGTGATCAATTAAGAGTGATTTATTGTTATAAATCAACTGTTTATGTGTAGTTATAAGATTATACGATGTAAGTGAGGTCTCGACCTCTCTTACCCTTTACTAGACAACTCACAAAGTGTAAGGTCTATTTCTCTCTGCAGAATACCGTTAGTGGCAAGCTTAGTCCGCACTAGTACTTGGCGTACGGAAAGTGGCCATTAGGGATATGCCCGTAAGACTATTTTTTGTTGAAATATGGTGTGATTCCATAGCCTGCGTTTCGTTGCGTTGCGTTGCGTTGCTTGGTGGTGCCTGCGATTTTCTAAGATATTTTGTTTTTCCATAGCTTTTTCTCTTCCGATTTTTCCAGTTGCAAGTGAAAAGTTGGATATTTTTTACTCACTTGCGAGAATCGCACAGTATCTGACTGGATCAGATATTTTGCGTGAGTTTAGTGCGATTTCTCCACTGCACATGAGTGGACAGCCTACAACCCATGTAAACAAACCCCAACTCATCACACCACCATAGTATGGTGGTGTGATGAGTTGATTTGAACAGGAGGGGTATGGTGACCATACCCCTCCTGTTTATTACTTTTCTTTTTCAAAAAATTTCACACGCTGTGATAATCACGTGGCTCTTCGCCACTATACTTCACGCATTTAGCTATGGAAATACTCCTGCGATTTTCTTCCCAGTCATCAAATTCGCTGCGATTAAATTCGCAGTTAAACGCAACGCAAAACCGAAAAAATCGCAAGTAAAAAGCTATGTAATCACACCAATAATCTTTGTCTTAAACTAGAATCAATTGTAAGTAATCAGTTGTCATCTTATTGGTTCATTTACCCCAATCTGTCAGTTAGTGTGTCAAGCCATCGGGTTTCGACAGTGACAAGAGTCTATATCTGCCCGTTCGTCAGTCTGGTCTGTTGAATTTTTGGTTTTCGGGCATTTGAATCGTCGAAGTGGAAATTCGGTACAGCCGTCTGCCAAACAGCAGCATCAGAAGATACACCGATGACTTCATAAGTAGTTCCCGTTTTTTGAATTTTTTTTTTCACTCCCGCCTTCCTTGCCTCGAATATTTTATTAGCTGATACCGTAAAAACGCAATTAGTTGCATCACGCTACTGTTCAAATTCAATGTTTGTATAATTATAAGCAAATATATTCCTGGAGGTTTTGGGTAAGTGATACGTCAATCGATTCGAAACCTTGCTTCCATTAAGAATATGGTTTCTGTTGTTGACACTCAAATCAGAATTTTCGAAAATTCTACAAATCACACTGGAATTTATTCACTATAGCAAAAAATCCCAAATGCAATAAAATATTCGAGGCAAAGAAGGCGGGAGTGAAAAAAAAATATTCAAAAAATGGTAACTACTTATGCAGTCATCGGTAGGAGATTATCATATCAATATTACCCATATCAATGTTACCCCAAATGAAGTTTTGAGTTTAACGTTTATGATTGACATTGTTAAATGTATCCATCAATGGGTTTGTAAAATTAGAATAATTGCATACAGTACACATGACCTCAATTACGAGTTGGTCAGCTTTGTACGTCAAACACGCTTAGGTCGTATGTTACAAATATTAAATTTTTTTCAACTATTGNGTTTATCGTTTTGCAGTAAAAAAACGAAACAAACCGAAACGAAACGGAAAACGGTCATGTGGGTGTGCGACAAGGTAATCTTGGCTTTGAAAAAATTTGAAATTTCTTAAAGTAAAACTTGTAAAACTAGACGTGATATAATCTTTCTTACACTTTTTATACTGCCATTTATTCCGCCAGTAGAGGTTTATTTATGTTTCGAAGACACCCGCCTAGCTGCTATTTTTTGTTGGCAAAATTAGGATATGGGATTGGGGAAGGATTTTGTTTTCAAAAGATTCAATATTGGTTGAACCTTACTCAGGGTCACGAGTGACGAGGTAGGTAATTAATTTTAGAAATAATTAACGATTGAAGGTTTAGAAAAATATTTCATTAAACGTTGGAGTTAATGATAAAAATATAAACAAAACTATTTATTTCGATTTGTAGAGTTTAGGTAAGCAATACATCAATCAACCTAAATATACCGAATTTGAGTAAGTTTTACAATTCATATCCAACAGGTATGCCGGATATCAAGTATCCGGCAATACCTGGTTGCCCGATATCGGATATCCGGCAAATTTGCTTACAGAAACTACTCTTGCATATAATTTTAATCAAAAAAAATCGCGTTTTGTGACACTTTTTATGCAAACGTGCAGCACTTCCACTCATCTAATAACACCACGTGTAGCACTTCGACTATTTCGGCGCTCATTTGTTAATATTAATAAAATTATTGATTCATTTTTTTAAATCTCTGAAAACACTTTCTAGAAAATTATATGCGCGGGCACCTAAAATTATCCAGAATTTGGGGGTTAGCCAATCCTGCAGAATTGTAGTGTAGGATATTTGGAACATCCCAAATTGTAACTTTTTAACGATTAAATTCAAAATTGTAATTTATTGCAAAAAAGATTTAGCGAATTCCTTTTTTAGCAAGGAGCACGGAACGAAAGTAATTTCAAGTTTGATAAGTTTAATGCAGCATAAGATACATGTCATATCCACAATCTAGACAAGATTATGGATAGTTCGACGTCGTATTCGCTCAAAACTAAATCGGTACCTTTAGCTAATAAGTCATATGCTAACTTTATTGCACTAATTTTCAAAATTCATACAACAGTTTGCTTTACTATTAACAATGTGTATCAGATCCGTAGTCGACGCTAAATTTTCGGTGGATTGATGTATTACTTACCCGGATTCTACAAATCTTCGAAATCAAACAGTTCATTTACTAAAACAGTTTTTTTGTCTAAACCTACTGTAGGTAATTATTCTAAAAATTAATTACTTCGTGACTCGCGACGCAGAGTAAGATTCAACCAGTATATTTACGATCAATCCAACCTATATTTATAATTATTCTGCAGTAATAAATTGATTTGCTCAACTTAATTTTTTA
>NIPM01002067.1:0-11984 GCA_002738285.1 Holacanthella duospinosa | reverse complement strand
GATTATGTCATTCTTATTTATAAAAGGTTCTTGTTTCTTTTCTTATTTGACAAGAAGTAATGAGGATTACAAGAAATTTGAACCAAAAGATGAATCAAAAAAAGACACTAGAGAAACATTGTATACACCTAAAAGATGCTTTGCCTCAAGAATTAAGAGGTTTTTTAATAATAATATACATAAGATATTGAAGGCACGAGTCGGATAGTTGTAAAACTGTGGATTATCTAGGGGTACTTATTTATGGCTTAGGGGCCGAGTACACCCTCCCTCTTGATATTTAATCCTGCATGTTATNTGGCTTAGGGGCCGAGTACACCCTCCCTCTTGATATTTAATCCTGCATGTTATACTATCTTTAAATTAGCTTTCATTTTAAATTGTTATATATTTATTATTTTTTAAATAAATTTATAAATTATTATCTTTTAAGTATTTTTTAGCTTTTTTGTCTTCTCGAAAAGAATAGAACTATCTTTCGAAAATTTCGTCCCATATGGCACAAAATTTTTGAAGCCTCAGTTATAATTCTAGAATATTGGTGATCATAGTAAAAATAGGTTGAGGAAGCAACTAAAATGGCAAGAAATATAGCTAAGAGATATTTTATGGATAGTAAATACATAAATTTATTTACTATTTTATTCATTCAAGAAACTAAAATTCCTCGACTAATTAGAATAGAATTATGTTTCAAAATTTTTGTCCCATATGGCTCTTTATTTTTGTTCAGAGTAGTCCCCATTTTACTTATTAAATAATTGGTTGATTAAGAGTGAGAATAATCTAAATTCATAAAAAATTTGTTTGAATTAACAAGAGAATCAAAAAGGGACTACTCTGAACGTAAATAAACTCCCATATTAAGTTCTTGTATAACACTCGCATTTACACTCTTTAAGATACACGAAACTCATGTGAAGATATATGGTATATTCAAGATTATACCAATATTGGGATTGCTTGTTTATATTTTAGTGGAAGATAAGAATAATAGAATTAATTTAGGACCTGCAATGGCATTCAGCATGATAGGTGATATTTTATTAGTTTTTAAATACCGAATTGAACTTCTTATTGGGTTTGTTATCCTTTTTAATCGCTCACATTTTCTACATATCATTCTTTAAATTTCCAAAACTAAAGTTCATATCTTTATTATCAGCAAGTATTTTATACCCAATTAGTTTTGGTTTGTATTACTTTTTCGTATTTAGATTTATTGAAGAAGATAAAATATGACCAACCATTTATATGTTTGTTTTGGTCACTATGGTTTATACTGCAATAAACCATCGAAGTTGGAAGTCTATTTCTGGATCTTTGTCATTCTTACTTTCTGATTTTGTTCTTGCTATATGCCATTTCAATCCTCCAAACATTTCTTTTGATTTGCAATTGATGGAGATGCTTTCCTACTATGCAGCTCAAGTGCTTTTAGTTACTAGCAAGAGATCATAAATCGAAGAATGATTCCAATTTATTAAACTTCATTATTATTTTTCTAATTATAGTGTACAAAATAGTACGATCATTATCCATATGTTTATAAAAGTACCCGTTTCGGAATTGACGGCTCTAATCATGTTATTGCAAGCTGGAGTCAAATCAGAAGAAAAATAGGTAGATTTCTTTAAAGGCTTACCATAAGTGTTTAAAAGGGTGTTTTCCGAAGGACAATAAAACTTGAATTTAACAGGACAACTTTGAACCGTAAAATAACATAAATCAATACAAGGCTTCACTTCATAAAAATCGTTTGGCTTGATTATATCTTGCAATATATCTTTAGTCGAGTTATTCTCCTTTCTCAATATCGTATTTTGTTTATATAATTGAAATTGGCTTTCATCTGTACATCTTGGTATTATAACAGAACATAGCCAATCTTTATATGCCTTCTTACAATCTTCGCAATCCCTAACAGGAGAATATTGATGTTGTGCGCAATCATATTGGTTGAGTAAAATAGTGAAATTCTGATAATAATCCTTAACTTTTTTCTCATATTGTATAATAGCATCTTTAAAATCCAAAGTAGTAGATTGTGGTATAGAATAATAAACTCTATCACAAAATTCCAGCCGTCTTGCAATTTTACAAGTACGTTCTACAAAATATAAGTATAGATTTTACCTTTCAATGTAGTGAATTGAGTTGATGGCCATATCTCGCCTATACCTTTATCTCTTTGTTTCATAAGATAGATGTTATAATCAGTACTCGGACTCAAATCAGTAATATAAGCTTCGATTGCCATTGTATCGGCAATTATCCCGTCTAATGTAGCCTTGCTTTTATCAAACTCGTTTTTCAACTCATCTAAGAAACATATTGTATTCCAATTTGTCTTGATCTTTTTACTTGGTATAAGAAATATCGTATAGTCGTCAAATGTTGCCGTTTGTTGGGTTGATAGAATTACAGAAGTTGCATCTACATCATGGTAAGAAAAGCCATGGATTCTGTTTAAAAATACAAGAGGAGCTAATAAAATAAAAATATAGAAAATATACCATTTAACGAGATGCCGATTCTAAAACTAATAAAAGTTGTATTTTTTGTATTAATTATTTTGAAATAAATGTTCTTTTGTTTTCGTACAACTAAGCCCAACGTAATTGTACCAATATGTTGAGTAGTATTATCAATCTTGATGCCCTTATTCATAAGCTGGATCTTCAATGGATTATTATCCAAAGTTGAAGAGCAGATAGTTAATGAAATGAAGTAAAAATATTGATGTAGAAAAGAGTTAGGGTTTGAATCTTTAACATTATACTCAAATTCCATTTCTGATTGATTGTTCAATTCATATTTTTGCATTTCACCTTCTACTAAACCTATTTTTTCTGCTTTAATTGCCCATATAATTGTCCATATTTTCATTCTTTTGTATCGTAAGCAAAATGCAAAGAGAGTGATTTTATCTAAATCGACAGAACCTCATTTTTAAAAAACACCTTATTGATCATAAAATGGTATATGAACCATTTTATAATTTTTAATAAATTATTAAAAAAATTGTTTTAACTGATTTTTGGAAATCAGGGCTTTGCAATAAAATCTTAGTCGAAATAATCAGTAATTCTAGGCAAATTGGGTTAGATGTCAGATATCTTCATTCATAATTATTTTACTTAGACGAGCATTGTTGAATATTTGGTTTACAATCAAAAAAATCATTAAAAATTGATGATTTATTGATTGATAAGATATTTATGATTCCAAATAGTATTCCTATCAATAACAGAATCAGAGAGAACCTTAGACAAAGCAAGATAAGCAAGAGATAAAGACGACCAATATTTTTGGTAAGTAAAGAAATCCTTCAAATCCAAAGAGATAAAGTCGCATGCCGGGACGATTAAAGGCAGATCTTTATCAGGATCTTGCTTTAAAGTCCAGTTTAACAAATAAGATTGATCAAAGGGCAAATGTTCATATCTTTGGCTAAAATGAGTCAACAAAACAAAGTTAGCTCCAATCTCCTCTGAAAATTTCAAGACTTGCCCAACAGTAGTATGTTTTCTATATTCTGCATCTTGTTCCAAATCATTCATAAAGGTAGATTCGTGGATGATAATCAAAGGGTAAACGGAAGTTTTAGACATGTTATTCTTCTTAAAGTTGGCTATATTTGCCAATTTCTTCATCCCGATACAAGGTTTACAATCACCCGAATAGCTAAATAGAAATTAAGATATCAAAAAATACATAAGATTAAACTGCTCTTTATACGACAACAAGCAACCAAATGAAGGTGTTATGGTATGATCAACTTCTTCGCACCAAAAAGAATCCATTCCAACGCTTTCGCACATATTATTCAAACTAAAATTTAAAGCTTAAAATACTGACAAAGGTTATTGTAAGAAGACTTTGTATAATTAGCCTTAACTGAATTAAATGGGTTAATCCAAATCCAACAGCTTGAAGGCTCATTATAAGGAGTGACATTTTTAGAATTAAGTATCAAAGGCAGTCCAAACAATGTAGAATTATCCAAAATAAAATTGAAAACATTCATCGGACCAGAAATATATCTCACAACATTCTTATCATACGCTTTATCGATCTTTAAAGATAAGTTTGGTTTGTTTACCTCTTTTATATATGACAATAGTGTCATCAATCCAGAATAGTGATCCGCGTGTGCATGAGAGATAAAGATGAATCTGAGATCCAATAACCATTCATCGCAATATTTTCCAATTTTAGGATGTCTATTAAACAGTTCTAGTGGCAAGTTGTTGGAATGTTCAATAGGGGAACCCAAAAGACGATAAAGTTGACTCAAAGTCCCCTCTCCACAATCAAGCAATATATTCCCTTTTCTTCTAACAGTAATAGCAATGCTACTTACTAAATATGTCATTAAAATTATAAATATACCATTTCTACTAGCACTTGGCACAGAAGAAGCTGTTCCTAATGGTGTAATATTAAAAGAGGAATAAATCGGATATTTATATGGATTCTTAATATTCGAAATTGGAAATTTTTCCATATAATTATCGATCTTATCATCAATAAGTTTGTACCAATTAGGATAGGATTTTGAATGACTAGTGATGTAACTTGTTGATTCTCTCATTTTGAACAAAGAAGACATAAACACAAACTTTTTCGGGCAAAACTGATAAATGAAACTACAATAAGCGATGTAAAACTTCAAGTCTAAAGATAATAAACATGATATAGTACCTTGACAAGGTAATTTCGGATTTGGACTATTATAAATCACCGGGTTGATGTCATAAATTGGATGAAACATCCGCTTGTCTATCCTGCTAAATATAAGTTGAGATATCAAAGAAGTGGTCAAAGGTTGAACAGGAGCAGCTAAATCAGGACAAGCTAGAATATGCTAAAGAATATGATAAATAAGTGTAAACCTCTGTATCTTTGCCAAATTTATTGATCCAATCACTGTAAGATTCATTTTGAATAATATGGAATGGTGTTAGATGTACTATACATCTCAATTTCACTTTTTCGTTTAAATTCTCCAAATCCCTATTTTTATCAGAGGCCGTGTAGCTATTGATCAGCTCTGAGCTAAATAAAGAATCAAAATAGTCCTCAGAAGGGCAATCAACGATGAGATATTTCTAAAAAATGAAAATGTGAAGTACATCTCCAGGGAGCTTAGGAGTAACACATATATCTGAGGTTATAAGTCTACCATCATCTAATGTTACGCTTTCACCTGATTTAAGTTTGCCCACTAAATAACAATTAGTGTGCAGATATATACATATGATATGATCATGAGGAATGTTATGTTTATCAACATCTTGCATGATAACCTTACCAGCAACATCACAATTCTCACACAAATAGGCGACAATCAAATGCTTATCAAATTTATCAATGATGCTATGTTTTCTCTCGCATTCTTTCTTATAATTAAATGACCATGATCTTTTATTATTGTACTCCATATCAATGATATCTTCAAAATGAAAAGCTTTCTTGATAAACTCAATTTTCTTATTCTTTAAATCTTTATGAACTTGAAGCTCTTCTTTTGTAGCATTAAAATCTTCCAATCTATCGTTACAAGAAAATATAGGAATGGATGTAATCTTGACTTCATTAGAGAGAAATTGTGGATGTTTTAATTCAGCATTAATTTTAAGTTCAAAAGGATTAAACTCTTTTATATTTAAATCTGTACGACATCTATAATTTTTATATATTCTGTGGTTGCCTTTTAATCACTCTGTTTAATGTAGAAAGATAGTTAATCAAATTAGGACCGCCATGAAGAGCTACATTTTGAAGTTCGGCATTAGGACCAGAACAAAGATATCCTAAAAAATATCGAATAACTCAAATATACCCAATAAACCAGAAATAGTAGTATAATCAATTCTAGTGAAGAATATATTCGTTACTCTTTTATGTTTAGTGATTTGATTTTCCATTGTCAATCTTTGCAAATTTTCGGGTATATTGAATATGATAGTTGTAGTATCAGTTATCAAACTTAAAGATCCTATAGCTGCCGTGTATTTCTGATCTCTTATGTTGAATGTTTGTCCAATATCGTTGATTTCTATATAGTACTTCATCCTAAATTTGAAATGCAAAAATTCGGACTATGACTGTATCGAATCAGAGTCACATAATGATCCTTGTCGAAGAACAAACAAATGAGCAAATATTGAGAAATTTAAGGGCGTTTTGATCTTAGGACGACTAAATGTAGACAATTTTTACTCCACATAATAGAGATATTGCACAAACCTTATCTAAGAAAATAAAAATCAAATGATTTCAAATGGATTTACAGAAGAAATAAAAACTGTAAGCCAATGTAATATCTTTTAAACTGACTAGTCCAATATTCTAACTAGGAACATAATCAGCCAGTTTAATCTTGTAATACGGCAAATAAATATAAGTAGCTTTATTCTTTGGAGAGTTCTCTATGTAGATGACGAGTTGAAATAACAAAATAAATCACATCCTAATGAAACAATATAAAAATATCTATGTATTTATATCAGATCTGTGTTTTAGTTATTTTATTATTTCTAATTCAGATCTCAAAAACTTCTTGAAGAGCATTATTTTATAAATAGTGGATGGTTTTCTCGAAATTTTTAATCAAAAAAGGTGGCATATTATGTTTACACATTTTAATCGAAGTATAAATTATATTTTCCCTTGTTATTATAAACTTTAAGGGATTTCTTTTAAATTAGAGGCAAAATTCAGATTGAATGTTAAAAACGCTCAATATTTTGAGCTCTAATGATTAGTTCGATTAATTAAAGAGAAAGATTTGGAAATTATTACGCAAGTACTGAGTTACCTCGCCTTTTTGAAATTACTAATTTCACTATCTTAGAATAGCTACTTCCTGACCAGTAGAGGTACCTTTCAAGACCCTTAACGAACTCAGGCTTACTCAAAAACTTTATTCATTATAGGTTATATCGAAGTGGAATAAAATTGAGAAAAATAAATCAAAAATGCCGAAATTGTATTAAAAGTCTTTGCCTAAATCAATAAAAAAAATCAAAGACATATGGCACTTTATTTTCGTTCAGAGTAGTCCCCATTTTACTTATTATTGTCTATTTGCGATAACAAGACACGTCTTTTTTAGACCTGTAGCGCACAAGAAGTTACAGTTAACTTTAAATATTTTCACAAAGATATTTCAATTAAAAACAGATACAAAATTCAAATTATTCATTCAGTTATGGGTGATCTTTTGTATGGACTCGACCAAAACTCCTAAACCATCAGGTGTCTAGTTGAAGTGAATAGACAATAAATAATTGGTTGAACAAGAGTGAGAATAATCTAGATTCATTAAAAATTTGGTTGAATTAAGAAGAAAATCAAAAAGGGACTACTTTGAACGAAAATAAAGTGCCATATATAAAAATGCGTGGTTAACTATATACCAAAGCTAAAATTCCTGATAATCTTAGTTTTTACTTCAAATCAGAATTTATCATTAGAATACATATGATTTACAAAATACAAATTACGTAATGGTCTTTGAAAGAGTAATATAGAACACCACTACAACGAATATAATTGTATCTCTAGAATAGTATCGAATACCACATTCATAAATTAAGCCTAATTCAAGGAAATGAATTCAAGTTCAAAATTTTTAATGGAGGATCTCATCAAAACCCTCAAGAGAGAGAAAAGCAACAACAAATCAATAAAAAGAATAAAAACTGATAATCCAAGTTTCAAGAAATCTGAGCTACTATCTATTATAAATTTAGTAGGTATTTAATATTTTCTTATTTTTAGATAAGAACATTGATGAGAATTTGTTAATTTACTTAATTCCTAATCATTTGGAGGAAGTCGATTCCGAAATAGTTAATAAAATAATATTTAAACTGAATGTGGATAACATAAAGATACAAGTACATCGTCTATACAATTCATTTTAATAGGAGTTTATTTTGGATTGGTTATTCTTGCTTTTAATCTACTCTAATTTCAATATGGACCCTTATTTTGGTATTCTGTTTCAACATTTAATGTATAAGCCTAAACTCAAGTAATTTTATTACTCTTATTTTACAATAGTGCCAAATTGAGCTGTTTGATATATTTGATTACAAATAATCAAAATGCAACTTTAACTAGATTCAATGCCTTGTATTATACATTTATATTGTTATAGACTTGAGTTAAAAACAAACATACATACTGCCGAACTAGATAGACTCATCAATCTCTTCTCGTTTTATTTGGTCGAGGATTATCTTGACTTGGACACATCTATGTTTTCGATCGCTGTATTTTATATTTTTTAATATTTATTTAGAACATAAGCAGAAATTTATCTCACGAATTTAGCAAAATACTGGTCAAAAATATAGACGTCAAAGCAAATCACCATACTCTTATTTTTAGATGGATTCTCAAAATCTTTTATTGTCCAAATTGATCTTCAACCTATTTAATCACAAAAATACAAATAAAAAGGTAAACTATTTGATAAGAAACGTGGATAAGCTGCATATCCACTTTTTCGAGCTATGGATAATATTATCAGGTTAATTTATGTTTAATCCTGTAATAGGCACCAAGTCTTGTGTAAAGCATGTATTTTGTCAAGAATTATCAGAGCTGTCTTTTTACTCAAAAATCTCTTCGGTTTTTGATAAATTTTCTGACTTTATTTATAATGAAAAAGTATGATTGATTCTCTTATAAGTCTAGGACTTTTTATCTCATTTTGATGTGATCAAAAAATATCTAGAAATCAATTCATATGAGTTAACTGTTGCGAATTTTACTAATATTATAACACATGCCTTTTTATGCAATCCAAGTCGGTTTTATTTGTTTATTTTTAGAATTTTTCGATCCTCTTATTAGAGTACCAAAGCTCTCAAAAGGATCCATACGCAATTGGCTCGTTATATTGAAGTCTATTTCATATGAATTATTTAAAACCTGTGAGTCTAAAGATGTTGATTGGATATATAGAAGGTAATGTTCATTACTAATATTTTAGATTAAAAAGGCTTTTTTCTTTAATAGAAAAGATTTATTGTATATCTTGGAATGTAAAGCTTTATCCGGTTTATATTTTAGCATAAAAAGGATGAAATCATAAGTACCAATTTAGTTCTTGATTCATATCTAAATGTAACTCGAAATGTCTAATTTTAGATCTCAAAAATTTATATGAGCAAAAAAGATATCAACCTTATTTTAATCCCTAACAACATATTTGCCTATTTATTATTATCTTCAAATATTTCAAATATTGAGAATCTTGCATCAATTATCAACAAGTTCTTCATATAAATAATGTGTATAGCTTCAAGTTAGGATTTGCTGATAATAAATACAGAAAGACGAATAAGGAAATCATAATCAGATTGAATGATATAACGATAATTTTTTCAAGATATATCTTTCCTTCTAAAGAACTTCCTATTGAGTATTATTTTATGTTTGATTTGTAGAAATTTATTCAGTACATTGGACGTTAGATCAGCCCATTTCCCTGAACTTAGCTTTATCAGAAGAGTGGATTTCCATAAAATTTTATTGGATATTGTTAAAGTCTCTTCTATAAAAGATATTAAGGATTTTGTAAGCCCTCTATTTAATATTTCAGAATAATCATGATATTTATGATAAGTTCATGCCAAAGTTGAAAGAAATGAGATATGAAAGTATCTTTAACTTTATCAAAATGGTCAAAAAATAAATGTTTCTTCCTATTTAACCAGCTGCATTTAATTTGATGTTAAGCTCATACAATTTTTTAACTGCGTCGTAATCAAATGATGTCCTCCTATCATTCTACTTTGGTAAGATTTTCTAATGAGAATTAGAGGGTTGTATTCTGAAGCTCATGCCCAGTCCAGTCCTATATATAACTAAAAACATATCCAAATGTACAACCTTTTAAGTATCAATAGATGATTGATCAAATAATATACATCCTTTTACGATAAAGGTACTTCATTTGATAAAAGAACTATGTGTACAAAGATATTTACTTAAATAAGTTGATCTAATGCCAAATGTAATAAGTTTACTGTTATATAAGTTAAATAATTGTTTGTTTAAAGACCTAAAAGTAGATTTGCTTTATCAACATAAGATTAAGCTTCAGCAATGTGAACAATTAGCTGACAATAAGATTAATAATCAAAACTGCGTAGAGTAGGATCAGTATAACTCGTATAGATATCAAAGTGCGAATCTTATGTACTTTAAATGTAAATATCAGCAGCTTGAAGTGTAGGCATTTGTATTTTTGTACGCTTGAGATTAACAATGCATTATTTCCTAGTAGTAAAGATCAAAATATTTGTAATTTAGTTAGCAAATCACGAATGTCGATGATCTCATGTGGTTATTAGATACAGCTAAAATCATTCAACTTCAAATTGATGAACTATCTATAGATTTGAGATCAATGTTTTAGATCTGATTAATATATGGATACGATTTTACTTTTGTAAATGTCAATAGTTTTAATAAACGGGCTTAAAGTTAAATGTATTTATAATGACTGCCAATAGCAAAACTTCAAGAAACTTCATAAAGACCAGCTTTTCTTTAATAGAATATTATTTATAATGATCAAAAAGTTAGATTAAAACTATTCATTTAGGGAAAATTGAGTAATGTGGATCCGACTACATCTATATCATAAAGAAAATAGTTGATCAAGGGATTTAATTCATCGAGCTTTGGTAAATAGAACACCTTAATTTATAGACCGATGTTATATATCGAAGTTATATCTTACTCATACTGTACATTTCCTCTCTAAATCTATTGAAATGCCCACATAAAATTCGACGATCAGCGGAAGATGAAGAAAAAATGATTGTTTAAACATCATTCTTTTATAGAGAATGTATATTGGATTGATACCTACTTGAACCTTCTATGCGTAAATCCTAGTGTACGGATTTCTGGAAAGACCTCAGAAATCTGAATTCCATGTTAAAATATATTCAATTCTGTCTAAGATACTATAATCTCGCTCAATCTGAATGACTCTTGAATTTAGAAAATTTCGATCCAGATATTATTTTTAATCCTTTTTGGTTTTTACTGAAGTTTGAAATGAAAGCATACGATTCCAAATATAAGCCAAACGATAATAACAACAAAATAAAGATAGGAATACTAATAATAGTAGCCATAATATTGATATGGTTTATGATACCAAGTGGCCCAGGTAAATTTCTCTCTTTAGCTTTTTAGATAGAGAAATCCATCAAATAAAACAAGGTATTTAACGATATATAATTCAATTAGATGCATCTAAGCATATGATCTTTATACAAGGAGCCAAAATAAAAGTTAACAAATTGATAGCAGATAATAGAATAGTCATGTTCTCAAAATCGTGGTGTCCGTAAACTCTAATAAATTTATTCCACGCAATTGAATAGATATTGCAAAAAGGCGAAACAGATATTAGATAAATATGACGTAAAATTTATTGTTGTTGAATTAGACTTGATTAGTTATTCCCAATTTAATTTTTTAGACGATGGAATGGACATTCAAAGGGCTTTATATCAAATGACAGAGCAAGCAACTGTTCCGAATATATTTATTGGGCAAGTTAGTATTGGAGGCGAATCTGATTTAGAA
Source organism: Holacanthella duospinosa (assembly GCA_002738285.1). NCBI lineage: Eukaryota > Metazoa > Arthropoda > Collembola > Poduromorpha > Neanuridae > Holacanthella > Holacanthella duospinosa. The sequence continues at coordinate 353 of NIPM01002067.1, read as the reverse complement.
GCATTAGAAAAAAGCAATGAATTAAAAGCAATTATACAAGATTCTTCATCTAGTGCCTTATAAGTTAGAATTGAGCATTAAATCTTCATGATCATATGGTTTATACATTTAAACACATCTCAACCTTTTAAAGATTATAGTGTTTATTTATGATCATCGTATACCCATTGTATATTGGTACAGGCAATAAACTGTGTAATCTTAGTAAAAATCAACTAATTAAAAGTTCAAGTGAAAAAATCCCATTAATATAAACTGTAATCAGTATCAATGCTCCTAAATATGGGAATTTATTTTTGTTTAGAACAATTTTTAAAACCGGAAGTTAAATTTATAACCCCATTTAAGATGAA
>NIPM01002066.1:0-12005 GCA_002738285.1 Holacanthella duospinosa | reverse complement strand
GAGCAGCTGCACGATTTGAATTAAGTTCTATTGCTCTGTTACAGATCTGTACCAAATAAAAATTCTTTCGAATTATGGAGCGTACCTTAAGTTTATCACCGGCATTCAATGTTTNACAGATCTGTACCAAATAAAAATTCTTTCGAATTATGGAGCGTACCTTAAGTTTATCACCGGCATTCAATGTTTGACGTTTTCGTTTTTCAGACATGGCACTTTATTTTCGTTCACCCATTTTACTTATTAAATAATTGGTTGATTAATAATCATTAAAAATTTGGTTAAATTAAGAAGAGAATCAAAAAGGGACTACTCTGAACGAAAATAAAGAGCCATATTAAGTTTGGTAGCTGGAAGTATGATGAAATTAAGTATAAAAAAGGGTTTTTAATAAAAAGTAAAATATGCTTATATAATTAAGCGTAACTATTAAGTTGATCATTGCTAATTAACCTATCATTAGCATAAGCCTCATTAATAATTGGCTTATTAATTAGCCCAATTTGATCACCACTATAATGGTGATTGAACACTTTCAACAAAACATTGTATTAATTAATTGTTTAATTAATATTAACTTATTTAAGTGAAAATTTTTATTGTCTATTTTCAAGAGAATGTTTGGCGTGCATGATTATTTTGAAATATATTTCGCTCCGTTCAAATTTTGCATGCGTATTATCTATTGAAAAATGTTTGCCCAAAATACTTGCGTATAATACTCGAGGGCGTCTTATAGTCGGGGGTTTAGGGTATTTTAATATTAAGTTCATCTAATCTTTTACAATAATACTCTATAGAATCGATATAAGTTCTAAATGACCATCTCGATGTTGTACAAGTAGGTCTTTGTATATTCGCATGTTTTGTAGATTCTATTATGTATTTAGTTAAAATAGTCTCTAATGTTAAATGTAATCCATCTCTTCTATTGTTTGGATCAAATCTTTTTCATCTCTAAACATTAATAATAGAATTTACTTTATAATATGAACATAACAAACTCCTCCATAGAATACACCAAAAAGTCTCTTAAGATAATCTTCATAATTAAATACTTCAGGTATAAGACTGGTAAATAATGTTCTGGCCTTCATAGTTGAAGAATATTCTTGTTACCTCTATACTCTTGGTTTAGCTTTATGAAATCTTGAACCGACTTAAAAGAAAGCCAGATAGTAGTAAAAGTCAAATAAAAGCCCAAGACTAGATGCACCAATAACAACCTATAGTCTTTGTCTGAATCAAATGGATATCAAAAATACTTAAATCCGAAAGATCTTTGCCTTGGTAACAATACAGAGGAATCAGAATGATACAAAAGATAATAGAGTTCAAGGCAAAGAAAATAGAACAGTTTTTCATGAACTCTAGAAATATGTATGCATCTAATCCTATCAATTCCAATAAAGTTTCTTTTGGAATTTTGTGTATTTCATACATCCAGAGGAATATGTCACTAGACAATACACCAGTTTTTCTAAAAATAATAACTTTCAATTACCTTCTATTTTCTGTATAAGTTTTTGGACTGTATATACTTTGGAATCTTCTGAAAAATAAGAACAAAGCAAAGATAATAATGCATAAACCCAAAGACAGAAATAAGCCAATTATGATAGCTCTAGTATAAAAAACCCCTCTTACTCCATATTTTATATCAGGACATATTCCGCTCTGAATTTCTTCCATTTAAAATCCAAATTCTATAATTCAGTTCTGATCAGTCTAAACCCTTTATCAGTCTAAAATTGTTATCAAAGATAAATAAAATGCATGGATCGAGCTTTTGAAACCCAGACTAAATTATCTACTTAGCGCATACGTCAGATATCTATTTAGTGGACCTAAGATCCCACATACATCGTGACTTGGTTCGGCTCCAAGTATAGTCATTTCAAGGCCTCGAGTCGACTAAGAGACATTCCCGCATACATTTACTATACTAGTCGCATAGTTGGTGAGTTTACCACGTTCGTTGGTATAAAATCAGTGGGAAAATTCTTGAAATGGATGAGCAATTTGGCCGTCGTATTAATCGGTGAAGTCAGAAAATTTAAACCCTACGATATAAAAGAAATAAACCAACTAACAAAATACATAAACAACCTCTGTTTACCTAATAAAATATACCATAAATGTCCCATTATTAGACTATACTCAATAAAAGTCTGTACTCGTTTGTAAGACCGAGGTAAAACTCTAAATACTTGTTTTTTTTAAAAAGTGGTACCTTATTTACAGGGTTTTTCAATTGAATAGTCGCATATTTTCAATTGAATTGTCGCGATTTGCAAGTGTAAAATAGATTCCAAATAATGATGATATTTAAAATAAAACACACAAATTAACAAAGTATATAATATTTGCAAATAGATCTTTCTTATTTGATGGTCAAATTTCTGAAGTTTACATGAAAATTAACTACAAGTAGTCTTAACATCTTGATTTGAGCAACTTTGACATTGAAGGAACTATAGCCAATAACTGACTAAAACAGTAGATAATTTATATAAATAATAATATTTTGTGTATTATAAAAATTTAAATTTTACAATGATGTAGATTTGAAAATTATCTATTACTAATAGATCAATCGAAGTCAATTTCATCCGATTATAACCAATTTAAGACCTCTTAGTAAAATGATTATATATTTTCTTATTGTATTCGTAGTTATTAAGGTGAGAGTTTTATAAATACTTAAAGAGGTTAATTTTAGCGATTCCAAAAATGCAATAACGAATTTAAAATTTAAAATTCTCATTTGAAAAAAATCATTTTGAAATCAAATACTATTTTATTATTGGATATCTCATTAAAATAGATTTACTTGTATAAATAGTTTTGTGGCTGTTACAATAATAAAATATGGCGAAGTATATTTTATAAGCTATAAACAAGTAATCTACAATTAACTCTTTTAATGCCATCGAATAAAAATACAAGTCTAGAAATAAGAAACAGAATAATATCATCTTATGAAAATGGAAATGTTTCTTCTGATATCGCTTCTACTTTTTGCTGTTCAATAAGGTCTGTTCAGAGGATAATAAAAGCATATAATCAAGAAAATAGAAGAACAGCAAAGCCCATGGGTGGCAATAGGCCCAAAAAATCAATCTAAACTATCAGACTACAATAAAATCTACAATACAAAAAATTGTTACAGTTCTCTCAAGGAATTGAAAAATAAACTTTTTACAATGAATGAAATAGAATGTAGAGTGACAACAGTACACAGGGAGCTGAAAAATTTCAATTATAGCCTTAAAGGAGTAGTCAACCTACCTGTTAGAAGTAATACACAATCTCAAATAGAGCAAAGAAAAAATTATGCAATTGATTTCTATAACATGACTCTCTAACAAGATGGTAGAAATATAATATTTATCGATGGATTTGGTTATAAAGCTAGTATGCGTTGTAATCGCGGCTATGCTCCTTCCGGGAAAGTTCAAATACAGAAGATTAGAAAAATAAAAAGCTGAAACATAAGCATTTGTTGAGCAATGTCAAGAGAAGGAACTTACCACCATGCCAAAAGTAACAATGCATTCAATAGAATGACCTTCCTTGGGTTTATCGATGCAATTATTGAAAAGTTCGGAGAAGATGGAGCTGGCTCAAAAATATTTATATTAGATAATGTAGCTTTTCACAAATCGCCGGAAGTTGCAGAAACACTTGAAGCTTCTGGACATACCGTCCGAAAACTACCACCTTATTCTCCATTTTTAAACCCCATTGAAGCCATGTTTTCACAATGGAAATCCATCGTGAGATCAAGAAATCCAAGAGACGAAAAACATTTCTTTAATCTTATAGATGAAGTTTTTCGTATGGTATTTAACCAAAATAGTGAAAATTATTACCTTCATATGTACTCCAAAGAAGGGCGAACGTAATTACTTCTTAGATATCTTCTGGAGACCGATGTATATGAAAATAACGATGATTAGTTTTAATTAAAATTTTCATCTTTAAATTTGTTATTGCATTTTTGAAATCACTATAAATAACCTCTTTAAATATTTATAAAACTCTCACCTTAATAACTACGAATACAATAAGAAAATATATAATCATTTTACTAAGAGGTCTTAAATTGGTTATAATCAGATGAAATTGACTTCGATTGATCTATTAGTAATAGATAATTTTCAAATCTACATCATTGTAAAATTTAAATTTNAGATGAAATTGACTTCGATTGATCTATTAGTAATAGATAATTTTCAAATCTACATCATTGTAAAATTTAAATTTTTATAATACACAAAATATTATTATTTATATAAATTATCTACTGTTTTAGTCAGTTATTGGCTATAGTTCCTTCAATGTCAAAGTTGCTCAAATCAAGATGTTAAGACTACTTGTAGTTAATTTTCATGTAAACTTCAGAAATTTGACCATCAAATAAGAAAGATCTATTTGCAAATATTATATACTTTGTTAATTTGTGTGTTTTATTTTAAATATCATCATTATTTGGAATCTATTTTACACTTGCAAATCGCGACAATTCAATTGAAAATATGCGACTATTCAATTGAAAAACNTTATTTGGAATCTATTTTACACTTGCAAATCGCGACAATTCAATTGAAAATATGCGACTATTCAATTGAAAAACACTGTATTGAGAAATGCATTTATTTAGATGTATTTTTGGTATAATTTTGAAATATTCTAACTTTTTCTCAAAAAAACGACAAAAATCACTTCTGAGATGCAGTTTTTTTAAATATAAAACCGGGACTTATAATTCGACATTCATATATATTCATACAATACATTTAAAAAGTTATATGGTCCTTTTCCTATCTTTTGATTACCAAATCTATAAAACATTTTTTCTAAAAGTGTACGAAAATCTTATTAATTTACAATAATTTACGGATAAATAAGAAGGAATGAATTTTATATATTCAAAAAAATCACACTATAACTAATTCTTTTTGGTTTTATATGAAAAATTTAATGAATTTAATTGTTTTGAATAATTCTAGCATAGACATGAAATACAGTCTGTTTCAAAAAAAGTGATCACCTTAAATATTGAATTAGAAGATCCAATATAATGAAATTAAAATAAGATTATTAAAATTGTAGTTAAGTATAATATAATAGTTTATATACTTTTTTCATATAATTTTTTTATATCGAGTTTTTATTTATTTTTAATAAAAATTGTTTCAAAAAAAAACTGATCACTTTTTATTTAATAATCTGTATGCCTTCCTTTGGCACGCCTTAAAGTCAAAGTACGATTTCTGAAACTCATGGCTAGTTTTCTACAAGTTTCCAATGGTATTGAATACCATTCTTCCTCTATAATCTTCTTTAACTGTCTAGCTTTCTTGGCGTTTTTTCGGAACTTTTAGTTTTAATAATAGCCCAGAGGTTCTCAATAGGGTTCATATCTGGTGAATTCGATGGCCAATATAATGTTTCGCTATTCCTATATGATAAATACTCTTTTTTCAGCTTGGAAGTAAGCTTTGGATCATTATCCTGCTGAAAAATAAACGAAGAAAGTCCCATTTTCTCAACAGAGGGCAATAATGAAGAAGAAAAAAGGCTAAAATATGAATTAGTATCCATTATACCATCAATAAATACTATTTTACCTACACCATAATATGAAAAACAGGCCCAAACCATTATTTAGCCGCCACCAAATTTAGTTCTTTGATTAATATTATAGCTTTCAAAGCCTGAATCACGCGATCTCCATACAGAAGTACGTCCATAATTGTATTGAAGGTTAAATTTAGCCTCATCGCTGAAAACGACCGTTTTAAGCTCATCATCATTCATGAAAAGCCACTTCTTTGACGCCTCAAACCTTTTATCAATATGATTTTCTGTCAAAAGAGGCTTATTTATTGGAGGATGTGCTTCAATATCTTTATTATTAAGATATCTTTTAATTGTACTATAGCTAACTTTATTATTATTTACTGCTGATACATTAGCAGCATGTTTTCTGAGTGAAGTTCTAGGGTTATTCTTTAATGTCTTGTCTATTATTTGTTTTATTTCGTTACTAAGAACAGAAGGACGACAATTACCACCGAAATGTGCTAATGTTCCATATATACTATATTTTTTTAGGGAAATATATATTGTGCTCTGTGGTAGACTTAATTTTTTGGCTATTTCTCGTTGTGATAATCCGGCCTCTAAAAGCACTAGAATTTTTCCAAAATCAATATCTGATATCTTTTCCATATTGTAACTATTGTCAAAAAAACTTCTTCTTAAAAAGAATTTATGGCCAATCTGTGGCAAATTTTTCAAGTGATCAATTTTTTTGAAACAATTTATATTAAAATTAATTAAAAATCTATTAATAAATTTAATATAAAATAGTATAAATACATATAATAAACTACATGATAGAGTATTAGGGCGTTCCGAGCAAAGAGACACTCGAAAAAAATTAAATGAAAAATTTACTATAAAAGATGTAAAGTTAAAAATTAGTATATTTATAGATACGAACCTTCAGCATCTATTACAATTCTCCATCTTTCAGGTAACTTCTGGATACCATTCATAAAACCTTTAGCATTAAGCTCCTGAATTGCACTTTCTAGCTAAATTTCTAGTTCATTCCAATTGTCGTAAATATTCTCTTTTAACTTTCTCTTTAATTGCCCAAAACAATTGAAATCAGGTGTGCTAATATCAGGGCTATAGGGAGGATGATCTCAAACCCGAATATTTTCATCAATAAAATACTGCTTTATAAGATTTGATTAATGCGGCTTAGCATTATTATGTTTTATTATAGGTACCTTAAATTTCTTATCAGGTAACCATTTGTCTAATAATTCGATTAAAAAGTTTTTATAGACTTCTGCAGTTACTGTCTCTTTAGGAGCACAGAGCTTCCAATAAGCAACACCTTGAAAATCCATTGCTAGTTTTAGCATTCTCTTTTTTTCATATTTAGATTGAAGTACAAATTCAGGTGGGTCTTCATTCTTATTTCTCCAAGATCGAATCTGGTCACGTTGGTGTTGCATGTATAAAGACACCCAAGTTTCATCTATTGCCAAAGTTCGATTAATTAAGTTATTTCGTCTCGATAAGAGTTGCATATTGTTTTTACATGCTAACACTCTATGTTCTCTTTGTTCATCCGTGAGAAAATGAGGTAGCTATTTACTTAATAATTTTTTCATTTGTAAATCTTCTGTTAAATATCGAAATACTGTTGTTTTACTACAATTCACCCTCATGGAAAGTTCGATGCAAGACCATGTTCTAGTTTGGGCCAATAATTCTTTAATTTCATCTATTAAATTTTCTTTTTTCGAGACATCACTTGTATCGCCTCCTCGGCTATCTTCGTCCACAGTGTAGCCTCTCTTAAGCTTAGTAACTAAATGATTGATTGTATTTAGTTTAAGGCACTATTTCCAATTGATTCAACTAATTCTTTATGAATTATCCCAGAACTGTGTCCCAGGATTACGCCAAATTTGCTGAAAATCCGCTGTTCTTTATCTGAAATTGAATCTTTTAATTTTTGCAAGCTATTCATGATAATATTCCAAATATAATTATTTAAAATAAAGCTTGTAGTATATATAAATTAATTTAAAAGTCTTGATATTATTAGTATATCATTAAAGGCGTAATTAAACAAAGTTCGAGTTTCTCTTTGCGCGGAACGTCCTAATATTAAAAAATTATTTTGATACCTTTATTTAATTTCTTCAGGTGAAAAATTTTGGGTGATCAGTTTTTTTTGAAACAGACTGTACATAAACAAAGGATTTATATGGGCAGTACCAAGTAATATAAAAAGATGTATAAACTCAAATGAAAATAAAAGGAATGAATACCTCACAAAAGTTTACTGGAAACATTTAAGAAGGATAGAGGTAAAAAAATGTATTTATAGTGATTAAATAGAAATAAGTATAAATTTTCTATAGTAAACGGAAAAGGTGCCATTTATAATGCTGATTGTTACATACAGTGACTCACAAAAATGGCCAAATGTTTCATATATTTATTTAAAAGTCCAATATCTCAATGAATATGTTAGATTTACCAGCTTTGATTTTTTTCTGTGAAGCTTTGTTTTTCTACTTTATAAAAATTATAATTTTATTTTTCGATCACTTAATATTAAAACGTCATTCCTTATTTGGCCATTTTTGTGGCACTCGCAAGAAATTTCAATTTTAACCTAAAAGTTGAGTTTAGTTACAATATTTTAAAATCTGGCACAAATATGTATTTCATACGACATATCCTGTCATTTATAAATAATATTCTATCTAATTTGTAGATAACTGTTACTAGTATTATTAGCTGGTAGAGTGATCGGGACGTCTCGGCCACGAGAGGTTTCGGTGACTCCATTGTAAAAAAATACTGAAATTAAATTAATAAAAATATATTTACTTAAAAATATTGGCCTCAAAGTTAGCTTTTGGATCGAAGAAAGTCATATACCGTTGATATCATACGTTTTAGAACCATAAAAGAAAAAACAGTTGCTGAACCAAGTCAAATGTATGTATTATTATTTATCTAAGCACTAAAATTATATAGTTATTTTAAGTACCGATATAAGTCAACAAATCGGCACATGACTTTAATGGATTTCTGGATATACTCACTTTCTACAAAGTTGAATAAAAAATAGAAAATCATAAACAAATAAAATGATTTTTTGGTCTTATATAATAAACTCTTTTAAAAAAGTTATTTTGGAGGTGTAATGTGAAATAAACTATCAGAAAATAAGAAAATTTAAAGGATATATCATTTAAGAATGATGGCGAAAAAATAATATAGAACTTTATGTCATTCCAATGAGTTTTATGATTTAATAAATTAATACATATGAGAGAATATTTATAACTAAATTGATATGGTAAAAAATTTTCGAAAGATGATTCTATTCTTTTTGAAAAATAAAAACAAATAAATTTAAAGATAGTTTTTACACTGCCCGTTAAAAGTGATTCAGTGTTTGGGAAATTCGAACTTAAATGGTAATTCATGAATGAGTAAGACTTCAAGCAAGCAAATACTCATATAATAAATAGATACAGCCTTTGTCTATAACTTATCCAATTATTATAGCTATCTTTAAAATATTGATAGAGATAGGATTACTCAAAGTTGAAAGTAGGTGATTCTGTGTTTGACGAATCTTTTGAAAAATTAAAAATTAATAGATTGTGTGCCCGCCCTTGGGTTTTCTGATCTGTTCGAGTCTTCTAGGCATTGAACTAACAAGCTTAAGACATACTTCAGCTGAAATATTGTTCCATATATCTTGAATTCTCTACCAAAGTTCATCTTTGTCTTTACATGGTGGTCGAATTTTTAGCTCTCTTTTCATATGATCCCATAGATGCTCAATTGGGTTAAGGTCTGGAGATTGTGCAGACCATCTCATTACCTTTATTTAGTTTCTTTTGAACCATTTTTTAAATACTTGAAGCGGTGTGAGAGGACGCATTGTTATTTTGAAAGACAATTTTAGATTTGACCAAGCCATATAAGTCAATTGTATACATCAGCTCGTCATCCAGAATACTCACATATATCTCAGTATTAACACTTCCATCAATTCTATAAAGATACCCAACACCTGATGAAAGCATACATCCTCAAACCATAATTGATCCACCACCGAGTTTTTTTGATTGAGTAATATTGTGATCTCTGAGTGGTTCCCCGATTTTTCTGAAAGTTCTATCACGTCCATCAGATCCCTCTAGATTTACTTTAGTCTCATCTGACCATATAACCATATCCCAGTCCTTACTTTCTCAATTTTTGTGTGTTTTTTCAAATTCTGATCTTGTTCGACGATGAGATTTTTTTAATTGTGGTCATTTCTTTTTGTATCTAGATACGATGTTGCTACGTTTTAATGCGCGCAGTATAGTACTCGAAGAGGCGGATATTACTGTATAGGTCTTGAGTACTCGCTGTATTTCTGTAGAGGTGGAGCATTTACAACTTGTTGCTAATCTTCCAATACATTTTTCATCATACTTATCNCGCTGTATTTCTGTAGAGGTGGAGCATTTACAACTTGTTGCTAATCTTCCAATACATTTTTCATCATACTTATCCAAGACCAGAGGATGACCTATTATAGGCTCTGGAGTATTTTTTTCAACTCTATTTATTACTCTGGATACTGTTGCTTGTGAAACTCCAACAATTCCAGCTATTTTTCTTGAAGATTTTCCATTTAAAGCAAGTTCGTTAATTCTTGTTTCAATTTTCTTCAATGTTCTTCTTGTTATACCAAATAAGCCTTAATACCTACTGCTAAGGATTTGAAATAAAAAAAAACAATTTTGCGGTATTTTAGAATGTTCTAGAATGAAAATTTTGTAAATTTAAAAAATTCGTCAAAACACTGAATCACCTACTTTCAACTTTGAGCAATCATAATTCTATCAATATTTAAAACATATCTATAATATTTGGATATATTATAGAAAATGGCTTTATCTATTTATCATATGAGCATTGGCTTGCTTGAAGTCTTACTCATTCATGAATTACCATTTAAGTTCCAATTTCCCAAACACTGAATCACTTTTGACGGGCAGTGTATAATAAACCTTTTATTGTTTTTTAATGCACTTTATTAGACTCTGTTACCATTCACCTACCTAGAGATTTGTAAAAAACAAGGGGTGATTTTTCAATTTTCAGCAGATTCACAGGGGGCTATGTCTGAGTCCTTCCATCCTAAATAGCTTTCGCTAATGTTGGCTGTATGTTTTTATAGCTAACCCTTTGAAACAGAATGAAGACGTGATTTTAATAAATCTGTCATTTACTGAATACAGAAAATAAGTATCTACAGTGACTCACAAAAATGGCCAATTGTTCTAGGATATTACCTTAAAAGTATGCTATTTCAATTAATTTAACAGCTAAATCAAAGTTTATATATTTATAATGAAGATAGTTGTTTCGACTTTCTAAAAGTCGTAAATTCGTTTTTTGATATTATTTGTTCATCTGGGATTCGATCATAAAACATCATCTCTTATGTGGTCATTTATATTGGCGGCTTACTAAAAATAGCAAGTTGTCAATAGTATGTAATTTTCTAATTAAAAATGGGTTTATACCAAAAAAATAAAAAAAGACCTTTTTAAATTACAGATATCAAAATTTTGGTATTTTTCTAATATAATCTCTTAGAGTTCTAACATACACCCAAGTTGTATTAAATATAATAGTCCGATTTTAAGTACAAAGTAAAAGTTCCAAACCTTTCCATATTACTTTTTCAACAACTTTAAACTGATTAAAGTTGAAATTTAATTTTTAATCTATCCTCGTTTAATTTTTTTTGTACATTTACTTACTTTGCTTAGTATGAAAATAATTTTTCATTGGTTTATTAAATAATAAAATATGGGACAAATTTTTTGAAACCTTGGTTATAATTACAAATAGAACTTTTGCAAAAAATGAATTGGATTATAAACATAAAGAAAAATACAAGTTTATACAAGAAAATATTATTTTCTTAAAATTTATTGGATTTGATTTGATATTTCTCAAGTTAATTCTCTGTCTTATAGGATTGAATTAAATTATGTGAAAAAATGAAAGAGAATTTAGGCAAAAATTTATCAATAAAATAATGGTCTTATAAAAAGGGCTTGCTATTGTTCTTATTCGATAAAGGTGAGTAAAGTCTATAAGTAATTGAAAGCAATAAACAATAAAACATGTAAATTAAGGGTTTTAATCAAAATATACATAAAATATTGAAAGCTAGAGTCGGATAGTTGTTAAATGTGGATTATTTAGGAGTACTTATATATGGCTTAGGGACCGAGTACTACCTCCCTCTTGATATTTGATCTTACTCCTTATACTGTTTTTAAACCTGTTTTCATTTAATCTATTTATACACTGCCCGTCAAAAGTGATTCAGTGTTTGGGAAATTGGAACTTAAATGGTAATTCATGAATGAGTA
>NIPM01002065.1:0-11994 GCA_002738285.1 Holacanthella duospinosa | reverse complement strand
CGGGATACATAATCTTTCGGTTGTATCTTGTTCTGAAATAATCAAATACAGTGATTTTCTTGCCTTCAATTTCGAAGAACGTTTTCTTGCTTCCATCTTTGGAGAACTTACTAAATTTAAATATTTGAGGTCTTTCTCTGTGATTAGTCTGCAAATTAACATTTTTAAGAAATGTCGCAAAATGATTAAAGTCATTTAAGTTGAGTTTACCAATTTCATTAGCCAACAATCCAAAATATTTAGGCATCAGCTCCAATAAAGATCCTGATTGATAAAAGGCAGTATGACTAATATCCGCATTTAAGAGCAATCGATTAGGAGAAGGTCTACATGATTGATATAATCCACTCCAAATCTCAAGTCCATTAGAAAGAGATGTTTTTCCAACTGGCGTATAAAAGGAACGACCAAAGGAAACCTTGTTCAAAANTCCATTAGAAAGAGATGTTTTTCCAACTGGCGTATAAAAGGAACGACCAAAGGAAACCTTGTTCAAAACTGAATCCATTCTGAAGGCCAAGTCCAAAGCATTAATACAATTCAAAACATTAGGAGAAGAGCCAACCTTTGATTGTAAGAATTGATGCGTTTCCTCCATGTTGAGGAGATTTACTTTCTTTATTCTTACTTCAAATTCCTTATCTTTCTCTCCATTAAGTTTTATGGTTAGCATGATAGCATCTCCGAATGGAAGCGACTTAGGNTCAAATTCCTTATCTTTCTCTCCATTAAGTTTTATGGTTAGCATGATAGCATCTCCGAATGGAAGCGACTTAGGACTGTAAAGGTTCTTGGTTCCATCGAATACGGTAGTTATCCCACCAAAATGGGGACTGAACTCTGGCTTTTCGAGTTCTTTAAAGATTTTTAAACAACCAACTCTTCTCATTTCAGGAGAAATGTTCACATCGTAATGATATATGGTGGCGTCAGTAAAGCTTTTTATCGGATAAAAGTTCGCTCTCACTTCTATTTTCTTTCCTAGTGTCCCCGGCTGTGGTCTTTTGGTGAAGTCTGTTAGATTGAGCTGTTGCGACATAAAATTTGAATTGTATTTTTTTCTCGAGTTTTTATAGTCTAGTCCAGTGTTTCCCAAACTGGGTTGTACAACCCACAGGTGGGTTTAAAAAATCGTAGATGGGAAAAAATTGTTTTTGAAATATTCGTGGGAAAAATGAAGAAAATCAATAATTAGATGGGGTGTGTTAAATTGTCCAAAAATTTATATTATATAAATCAAAACTATAAAATAATAATAACCTCAGAATAACGGACATGTTTCATTATAAAAGATCGTAAATATTTACGTCTTATATTTGGCACAAAATTTTTGAAGCCTCGGTTATAATTCTAGAATATTAATGTATCACAGTGAAAATAGGTTGAGGAAGCAACTAAAATAGCAAGAATTATAACTAACACATATTTTATGGATAGTAAATACTTGAATTTATTTTCATTCTTACTATTTGGGACAAATTTTTTGAAACATAATTATATTCTAATTGGTCGAGGAATTTTAGTTTCTTGAGTGAATAAAATAGTAAATAAATTTATGCATTTATCAACTTTACTATCCATAAAATATGTGTTAGTTATAATTCTTGCTATTTTAGTTGCTTCCCCAACCTATTTTCACTGTGATACATTAATATTCTAGAATTATAACCGAGGCTTCAAAAATTTTGTGCCATTTTATTCATTCAAGAAACTAAATTTCCTCGACCAATTAGAATAGAATTATGTTTCAAAAATTTTGTTCCATTTGGGACAAAATTTTTGAAACATAATTCTATTCTAATTGGTCGAGGAAATTTAGTTTCTTGAATGAATAAAATAGTAAGAATGAAAATAAATTTATGTATTTACTATCCATAAAATATGTGTTAGTTATAATTCTTGTTATTTTAGTTGCTTCCTCAACCTATTTTCACTGTGATACATTAATATTCTAGAATTATAACCGAGGCTTCAAAAATTTTGTGCCATTTTATGATCTTCCAAAAAGAAGATATTATGCTCAGAGTTTCAATACATCGATCAATTTTCCATTTTTGTGTGTTAAAAATTGAAACAAAAAGGGTATTTACTTTTTATATATTCTTAGACTTGATGTAGAACTATATAATATTAAAGAATAAACTTGTTTTTTACTTTAATTTCATTTTGTTTTGCGCAGAATTTGTCTAAATTTTATTCTTTCTGGCTATGTCAAACATCATATCAGAACCTAAGAAAGGAGGAAGAAGATACAATATTGATTATTTAAAAATTGGATATATAGAATGTCCTCATGACAAAAGCCTTCCTACGTACCTTATATGCAATAAGGTGTTATCTAACGAATCTATGAAGACAAAACCATTAACAGCTCACATAACAAAGCATCACCTTGAGGTACTCGGAAAAAATTTAGCTTATTTTCAATCGCTTAAAGAACGATATTTAAAGTCACCAACAGTACGCGACTTGTTTACTAATGCCACTAATCAGAATACTGATGACCTCAGAGCTTCGTACAACATATCTCTATTGATAGTAAAATCAGGAAAACCACATACAATTGCTGAAAAATTAATTGTACCAGAAATTAGAGAAGTTTTAAAGACAGTATTAAAGCAGCCTTCAGAGGACATTATTAATAATATTTCATTAAGTGATAATACAGTTCAACGTCGTATTGATGAGATGGCAACTACAGTAGAAGATAAATTGTGTAATTTATTAAAGACAACACAATTTTCTTTATAAGTTGATGAATCTGTTTTGCCAAATAAGCAAACTTTGCTTTTAGGATACGTTAGATACATAGAAAATGAGAAATTAAATGAAGAGATGTTATTTGTAAAAGAGTTAGTTACCGACACAAAAGGAGAATCCATATTTAATGTAGTCAGAAATTTCTTTATAGACAAATATATCTTGATTCATAACATATTATCTGTAGCAACTGATGGTGCAAAATCTATGACTGGTTGTCACCAAGGATTTATTGCGTATTTGAAGCAATACATTCCCAATTTTATAGCAATTCATTGCGTATTACACAGAGAACAATTGACTGCCAAAGTACTCAGCACAAGATTAAATACTTCCTTAAAAGTTTTTATCAAGGCTATAAACAAAATAGCAAGTAATCCCCTCAATAGTAGAATTTCCAAACAACTATGTGAAAAGCAAGATAATCAATATTCTAAGTTACTTATACATACCGAAATTAGAAGGCTTTCAAAAGGAACCGGTTTATCTCGACTTTATGAGCCCTATGATTCCGTATTGTTCTTTTTAAAAGACAAAGATACTGACTTATACGACAATTTAATCAAAATAAGAATTGATGTTGCTCATCTCTCTGCTTTATATTACAAATTCAATGAAGTCAATTTACAATTACAAGGAAATGAGTTAAATTTGATAAAAACAAAATCACTAATTTCTGGATTTATATCTAAACTCAGAACATTTAAGCAAAGGTTGGAGACTAGACAATTTAATCACTTCCCAAGACTTTTGGATTTGCACGAAAAAGAAATATTGAAAGAATATGATATATTTTTTTATTGTGCACATCTCTGATCTTTAATTAATGGATTTGTCAGTAGATTAGAAGACATTCTTCAATTGAGTATACCGAACTGGATCATCAATCCATTCCTGTCTCTTAGTTCAACAGAAACAGAATTTGAAGAAGAATTAATCGATCTTACTAATGATGAAGAATTGACACCTAAATTTACTATAGGATATCAACAGTTTTTGTTGCAAAAACAAATATCTATTCTTTATCCAAAATTGTGGTCTGAAGTAAAAAAACATTTGATCACTTTTCCTTCTTCCTATTTAGTTGAGCAAGGGTTTAATGTGGTTACAGACCTTGTGACTAAGAAGAGAAACGGATTAGATATCATTAATCGTGGGGACTTAAGATTGAAAATTACTAAAATTGATCCAGAGATCGATGATTTGATTTTAGAATCTCAAGTGCATCCATCTCATTAAATTTATTAATGTTTAATTGCATTCTGATAAATTTTATCCATGTTTAAATTTCTTACTCAAAAAATCCGTTTATATTTTTCGAATTGAGTTTTATAAAGTAAATCCTTGAAATAGCTTAAAGATCTTTTTAAAAAATATACATATCTGCGGGCGGTGGGTTCTCATTAAGTAAAGAGATCAGAAATGGGTTATTGTATGAAAAAGTTTGGGGAACACTGATCTAGTCAATTGTTTTATTTTCAAAAACCTATCATGTTAAGTTAATTAGTTGAAAATTAAAAGCAAAAGACTTTGGCGCGATATTTTGAACTAAGTGTATACATATTTTTTATATTATTTATAGACAGAAACTGTACCCTGTTTCTATACAAATGTTTTTGAGGCATCACGATTTTCATCTAAACAAATATCAAAAAAGCGAAAGTAATGAAAATATCGACCAGTATGACATCTAATTTATATAGTAAATAATTTTAACCTAATCCTTTTTATTTACCTTTTTCCATTAGTCAACTAGCGTCTACAAAAGACTAACTGTGGTTCAGATGAATGGATTGTAGCAATACGATACATAACACCATCAACTTAAAATATAACAAATAATATCATGTTTAAAATTTTTTTTTGAGGTTCTTATTTGATCTGTTGGAGTTAGACATCATTTAATCATAGATTCGTAACAAATCTATCGAGAAATATATTGATTTAAATCATTAATGAAAAAAATAGCTTATAAAGGATATTAAATAATAGTCTATAATCGAATCATTACTATTTTCTTTTTAATTTCCGTTTTAATTTAATTATGTTTTTGATTTTGGATACTCTTTAAGAAACGCTTGAGAAAAACATAAGCTTAAA
This sequence comes from Holacanthella duospinosa, assembly GCA_002738285.1. Taxonomy (NCBI): domain Eukaryota; kingdom Metazoa; phylum Arthropoda; class Collembola; order Poduromorpha; family Neanuridae; genus Holacanthella; species Holacanthella duospinosa. Next base: position 7,134 of record NIPM01002065.1, on the reverse strand, counting down.
ACATACAAACAGATTATTATGATATTAATTATTTCTTGTGCATATCAAATAAGGTCATCTGGCGCAAAGGTGTCTGCTTCTTTCTTTTTTCATTCAATGAAAAGTCTCTCATCTTCTTTGAAAATGCTTCAAAATCGCACAAGATATCATCGTAAGCTTTTCCAGTTTTTCCTGAAAGTCTACAGAATTTAATTGATCCTCTATTTTATCAATTTGATCGTAAAGTTCATAAAAATTGAAGGAAACTTGATGTTGAATTGGTTCATCAACATCCATTATATCGTTTTCTTTTTTCAAACTATTAGATGTGGAGTTGATTACTTTGTTGAATTCTTACAATAAAGCTCTAGCGTATTCTTTATTATCTTTATAATCAATATGAATGTAATTGTCCAAATCTTGATCGTTGATTTCATATGATATAGCTTCAATACGCTTAACTAATTCAGACATATCAAAAATAGTACAATCTTGATTATCTAATATTTCATGATTATTCACTATTTCACAATCAAATTCAATAATACCCGCTTTCTTAAATGAATTTTTAATAGTAGTTTGAGTTATAGAATCCTAAGCCTCTTTCATATATTTTGCTTTATTCATTAAATGAGCTGGATTTTTGTAGCTTACTCCAGCAGTACCCCTACTTATTAACTTTGCCATTTCTCTCTTGCGGGCTTTAGTATCTTCATTAAGACTATAAAAAGAAAGAATATCCTTTAAATACAGATGTTTGTACTTTTTCTTTAGTGCAGCTATTATTCCAGCTGACTTCTCGTACTTACTGGCATTTAAATTTTTCAAAAGGTAGATAATTTAATAAAAAAATAAAAGTATTAAATACTTTCGCGTTGTTATCATTGATAATCTCGAGATTATCAATTTTGATTTTGATAGCCGTGTTCCCAAACACATCCTCCGGCAAAGCCTTAATTTGGGGGAAATGTCTAGATATTTGTTTTCCATTCTTAAATTTAATTTTATAAATATCATCCTAAAATTCTATAAATTATACCTTGTTTATCGAAAATCTTTTGATCTTTAGACTTTCTCACTTCATTTTTGATTAATATCTTTTGACCTGTATACAACTAAGGTAAATTTTTAGATTTAAATTCACTTTTATAAACTTTAATGTTTACATTTACTTTTGTTCTATTTTCTATCAATAAGGCTTCATTAAGTGACATTCAAAGTGCACGATGGAATTTATTGTTATAGATTCCTGTAACTTTAGCTAACTTTTTTAACAAAGGACTCTTTGTTTTAATTAAATCTCTTCTTAATGTTTTTATTAACTCTTTCTACTCTGCCAGGGCCTTTGTGATGGTAGAGCGATACAAAATGGTTATCAACTTGTTGTTGGATTGCCAATGATTGGATGGTCCTATTGTAAAATTCTTTTCCATTGTCACTAAAGATTTGCTTAAAACTGAATTGACTATATACCTCCTTTATGAATTCCAATACTTTAGAAGAATTTTTCGTTTTGATTGTCTTTGTAAATATCTTTCTACTATAATAGTCGATCAAAACAATAACCAAGAACTTTTTTATATCTAATAGATCAATTCCCACTTTTTCACCTGGTTCAAAAGTATCAATGTAATTACTTGAGTCGACATATTTATTATATCTCTCTAAACACGTCATAAAATTGTCTAAAATAAAATTCAATTCTTTTTGTGTAATTTTGATATTTTTCTTCTGGACATCTTCGAGGATTGATTTTCTATGATTTAAATGTTCCTGAATCTTCATTATTTCGTTAAAACTTTCATTTTCTTCATGTATTTTGGAAATCCCTTCTTGGTTTAGACATCATTTTGAGATCGTGACAGTGCATCAGATAATATCATATCGTTCTCTTTTCTATAGATTGATACGAACGAAAATTCCTCTAACTGCTCGTGCCATCTATATATTCTACGATTTCCGAAATTCTATTTCGTATTATAATATTTAATCGCTTGATGATCTGTCACAAGATCAAACTGAGATCCTTTAAAATAAAATTTGAATTTGCCCATAGCCCAAATACCTGGGTATAATTCACGCTCTGTAATAGTGTATCTATGCTGAGTTTGAGTTAAAGATGAGATGAATATGCTACAATATCATCTCCTTGTTTCAATATGGCAGCAATGCATGTTTTGGAAGCGTCAGATTCTAGGGTGAATCTTTTCTGCTGATCAGGGATTATCAATTCTGTCGCATTGATTAATAAAGATTTTGAATTATTGAATGCCTGTTCTTTATCAGACTTCCAAACAAAAGTATGTCCTTTTTAGTCAAAAATAAAGAGGTTTCAATATATCAGATAGATTTTTTAAGAATCATCGATAATAATTCAATATACCGATAAATCTTCCAACTTGCTTCAGGTTTCTTGGTACTGGGTAATCTCTTATTCCGTGGACACGATCAAGCAAAGGCTTTATTTTGTGCGAGATTCTATATCCAAGAAAATCAACATCCTGTTGGAAATATTTAGCTTATGATTCATTTATAATAAATCCATGTTTCTTCAATATTTCCATCACATAAATACATCGATATTATGTTCAGAAGGATCAGAAAACACTAAAATATCATCAGTGTAGATGATGCAGAAAATATTTATGTGATCAACCATAATCATATCTAAGTATTTTTGAAAATAATTAGGAGCATTCTTAAACCCAATGGAAGAACATAGAATTGATACATTTTCGTACCAAAGTTGAATCTATCTCTCTCGTCCAGATGTATATTAAAGAATCCATCCTTAATGTCCAATTTTGTGGGGAAAATCATTTTTTAAAGAATAGTTAAGGGTTAGGATATTCTGGATCGGGTAATTGTCTTGTTGCACCAATTTATTCAATCTCCTTAAATCCAAGCATACTCTATCGGACCCATTAGACTTTTTAACAAGTCTTAATGGCGTCATCCATTTTCTTGGGTTTTAAATTCTGCTATATAATTATTTTTCAACGAATGTTGCAAAGTCTTGTTTACTCTGACGATCTGAGAAGGAATCATTAATCTGTAAATGTTAGATACTTTATTACCTTCTATAACTATATTAGCTGGTGGGATAATATCTGTTTCCACCTCTATATTTGTCAACTTTTTTTAATTTCATTTATTACTTGTTCTATATTTGTCGCATAATCTTTGAGTTGTTATTTTGATTGACATTTGATAGTCTCAAATATTTAATTTGAGCATTACTTTTTTATAATTTGACTTTAATTCTTCTATTTTCTTTATCATAGGAACACCAAAAAGTGTTTATATATTTGCTCTTCCTTCTAGTATATAGAATATTTATTTTCCAATATTCAGATCTTCATAATCTACATTCAGATCAACATAAAAGTTTTATTTTAATTGTGTGTTATCTGCACCAAATAGCCTTTTGTTGTTGTTTTTGAGTTCGACGTTTGTACCTTCATTCTTCATGTTATTAAAAACATCTATACTTCTAATATTAAAAGCTGCTTCAGTATCATAGTACGCATTTGTTTTAATCCCGTTCGAAAGAATAAGTCTGTCAAAAATGTTAAATAATCAGAAGTTTCCTTTATTTTGTTAACGGCATTAATTCTTGGCTTATCTTTGTTTTGTTTTGAGTAGCAATCATCTTCCGTATGGCTTAATTTCCTACAAAAATTGCAAGTTTTAACATCGTTGAAGATCCCTGCTTACTGGTTTGTTGTTTCTTGATATCATTTCTATTTCCAAATTTCATTTTATCCAAGGTTTCACAAATTTTTCTTAGGTTTAGTTTCACATCTTTAATTTTATTTCCATACTCAAAATCACGAAATTCAGAAGCCATAAAAGTATTTGGAGGTTTTTGTCTTATAGCAGAAATTACTGTTCCCCATTCAACATCGCCAATACATACAGATCCAATTATAATTTTACCCCAGGTAACCCAGTTTTTCTGTTTCCATTTTCAAGGTAAGTGATAATTCATCTTTTTCTATGACCAAATTATAACTTCTAATATTTTACCTAGAGTGGTATTCCATTCTTCATTTCAATGTAGTTCTGATTCTAATGTTTCAAATTTGCTTATCAAATTTCTGAGATCATCTTGATTTTTCCTATTAAGGAATCAATTAAAAATAAAATCTTTTTTAGTTAGCAATTGTACCCATTTCAGATTTCTATTTAACCTTCTTAAATCTTCTTGACCTTTCGTCAATACTAGGTTATCTAGTTCATTCATTATAAAGGTTTCATATCTCCAAAGGCGCTCTTCTATTTGCTCATTTGTTTCTGTGCAAATTATGTTATTATCAATAGGTGAAGTCATATTGTTGCCTTCTAGCTGTCTTCTCGTACTTACTGGCATTTAGAATTTTTCAAAAAGTAGATAATTTAATAAAAAACTAAGGTATTAAATACTTTCGCGTGGTTATCATTCATAATCTCGGTGATTATCAATATTGTTCTTGATAGCAGTGTTTCCAAACACAACAATTCCTATATCGTAAGGTTGCTTCCAAATTGTGAAATTAGCAGGTAAAACCACCACATTTACGCGGTCTCTCTCGAATGCATCAAAGTGACCTAGAGCTCTATCAATAATATGCAATACTGGTAGATTTTTTTTCTTTCTAACATGTGGGAAGAATCATCTTCAAACCATTTCCAGCAAACACCAACGTCCATCCATGCATTTTTTTGATTTAAATATGGGATAGTAAATCTTCTATTTTTACTACAATAGGTTCAATTAATTTCCTATCATATTTACAGGAAGTTTATTGTATCCGGTAGAGTTAGCACAAACTATTAACGTCATTCGTTCTATTAGTTTTTTTCTACCTCTTGTATTAGACATATCTTCTGAAGGAATTAAGAGAGTATATCTAGGCAACATACGAAAGAACAAACCGCATTCATTCATGTTATAAACATTCTCGCCTTTATATTCTTTGATTTGGTTATACAACTTATTTAATGATTCTAATAGAACAGAATCGTTTTTATCTACTTCAGCCTCTTCTCCATGGAGCGACATATTGTTTATACCATATCGAGATCTAAAATTAGACAATCATTGCCAACTAGCCTTAAATTGTTCTTTTGTTATATTGAATTCTTCGGCAATCTCATCTGCTCTTTCTTTAGCTAGTGAAGGCGGTACAACTAGTTTAGCCAGGCGCATCGAATTTATCCAATCATATAACTTCTCCTCTATTTTTGTAAATTTTCCTTTGCTAAATCTAAAAGTTTCATCTTTTCTTTGTTCGCTCAGTAAAGCTGTACGTTCTGGGATAGAATCTTTTTGATTCATAATCTTTCTAATAGCTGTATCGCTGACACAATATTCTCTTCCGATTGATCTTTTTCTAGGTAGATTAGGGCTACTAAGTTTATATATAATTTCTTTCTTTTCGTTTTCATTTAATCTCTTTCCTTTTCCTTTATTCTTTATTGGATGGATGAAAGTTTTCTTTTGAAGATTTAAAATCGAGTCGGTCTATATAAATCACAATAACCAAAAGAATGTAAAAATTTGATAAAAGGCTTATTTAAATATTAAAATCCCTTAAGTTCGCATTAAGTCTCTGGGTTCAATATACGAACTTAATCACGAGACTACTGTAAACGAATTGATCAGGGCTTTAGGGCAGTTTCCCAAATGTTGTGTTACAAAGAACTTAATGGTGTTACTCCAAATCAATTCATGTGTGATTATCTCATGAATTATATCTATAAATGTTTAGTAGATGATTTTTTATAAAAAATATTATTTATTAATCAATTTTGTGTCCTTTATTTTGCTGATATGCCCTTTTAAATAAAGGACGACTGGTCACCTAATCTTGAACGAAGTAAACTTTAAATGAAATGAACTAACAGGTCTTCAAGGTTATAAAATTCCTTAGAGACATTGAGAGATATATATTTTGTGCAATAGTCTCCAAGTTAAGTTTGCATCTCAGAAAATGCATAAAAAATCATTAAAAGTTTGACTTTTTCAAAAAAAAAGTTTGTATATGATTATTTGAGTTAAAATACATTTTACGCTTTTCAAATAACGAATAGATAAAAAAACTATGCATGAATTCACTAGGGATTAAGTTGCTCATTTAACCGTGGGACTATTGCGAATGCATGCAACTCGTTGAGATCTGTCAATTTTTCGAAAGTTTGAATTTTTTGAAGAGATGGCATTTCAGATAGAATATGATGCAAGTAAATACAAAACCCTAATAGAAGAAAGAATAGATGACCAAAGACAATATCTCAAAATCTATTATGAAGAACATTATAAAGGTAAATCTCCTCTTTACTAATTTTGTTTACTTCTGATCGATATTCAAATTTAGATGATAATATAACTGTACTCAAAGCTCCTAATCAGTATTTCCCTGGATTTTTATAGTTTTAGTTTATTTGTTGTTATGCTCTCTGCAACACATCCAATTTACAACGAATCAGGGATTACTAAAATCGAATATCCTATTCATATTTTAGATAATGAAGCTTCAGGTAAGAAGAAAAAGAACGCAGAAAAATGCGTTGAACAGACCTTATTATGTACCTTGCATGGAGATTCTGGTAATGAATATCCGATTTTGGCTAATTGTTGGGGTAAGATTATTGATATTAATCAGGAACTAATCAACACACCAAGGCTGTTATTAGTATGTTATTATTTGTAGTTTTATCTTTTTTATGTAGAAAAATATTACTTATATTGCAATTGTTATGCCGAAGAAGCGATTTAATAGAAATCATCGTAAAAAGCAAAGCTTGAATAGAAAATCATGCTAATCTGGTCTAAAATAAATACTATTATTAAATGGATTTTATTAATTCCTTGTGCATTTATTTATATCAGCGTCAATCTTCAAATTCGTTAAGAGAAATATTTTATTGGAAATCTCACAGATTTTGACAAAGAGAAAATTAGATGTATAAAAATGTAATGCAATAAATTTATCCATCAAAATTCACAATAAATCTCGTCAGCTTTATTTAAAACATCATTGAAGCGTCAAAAGACAACAGTTTTCAATACAAGAATTTAAGATGATTAAAGAAAAACAGTTTATTTATAATAAACTATTTCGCCAGGGAAATTTTTAAAGTCTCCAATTCTACCTAATAAAGGATATTTTT
>NIPM01002064.1:0-13530 GCA_002738285.1 Holacanthella duospinosa | reverse complement strand
TTAAGACTACGTCAAGTTTAAGTGCGATGGATTACATTTTAATTACAGGTTTTGAAATTGGCTTTCCCCTCCTATTATTTTAGGGGACAAAGGTAGCACGGCAAATCTTATATTCATTACCAAGTCTCAAATTCATCAAAAACATCCCGTTACTATAAACCAAGATTGTGTAGTAGTCTAAAAGGTAGTGTAGTTTCATGGTGATGACCAAGACAAGAACGGAAATGAAAAGAATCATTAAAATGATTTCTTGAGGATTAGGCCGAAACATGAGAAGAAATATTAGTAAGGATGACAGTAAAATGATTTCGAAAAAACTGACAAACGTCACAAGCAATTTCCAAATATGAAATTTATATTTTCCTATTTCTACAAATTGTTTCGGTGATTTATAAAATCCTGATGCCTCATCGTATTTAAAAGGGTGGAGACAAAGACGATTTAAAATTTTATTAGCAATAATATGAGTCTGCAAAGTTGTTTCTGAAATCATGTTAAATGTCGAAACGCTTATTGTTTACTGACATTAGTGAGGAAAAATTTTCTAAACCTTCGTTGAAGGCAAGAATTATTCCGAAAAAATTTCACTGTATCACATTTCTCGATTAATGTAGAATANCTAAACCTTCGTTGAAGGCAAGAATTATTCCGAAAAAATTTCACTGTATCACATTTCTCGATTAATGTAGAATATTTAAGAAGGCATGAATAATAGAGAATTTTGCGACATGGACATTAACAAATCGAGTTATTGCCTTTTTCTAGTTCTAAAAAGCAAATATTGCTAATCTTGTTTTTTTTTTTGCAAATGTTTAAAAAGCTTTGAATAATTGAAAATTTTCGTAAAAGAAATATTAACTAATCAAATCCTTGCCTTCTTGACAACACAAATTGAAGACCTCGGTAGAAGAAATACAAATTTTGGATTTATTATTTTGAAATTCGAAACACTTTTATCTATATTGACCACCAGCAAAATCAAGCTATCAATACCCCCAGTAGACAAAATCTGATACTTCGTATACAAGAATTAATTGCAAAACTAAAAAATACATAAGAGAGCAAAAATAGAAAATGGAAACTTTCATGCTTTAATTTTGGCAGAGGGAGTATTAACTTTCAGACATCAAACCAGTTAAACGTCTGTACTTGCAGCTGTTCTATTAATAGTGCTGAAAAAAAGCTTTATGAGTCATCACTTTTTTTATTCCTTTTAATGTATAAAAATCTAAGATGAATCTCTAAATTAATGACTAGCCGAGGATAGGTACAAAAAAGGTACTAACAAAGGATGGAAGCTAGAGGTCTGTGTTTTTGACTTTTGCAGCACCTGAAGCAATTTTTGGACAAATTTCTCAACCTTACTTATAAACTGTAAATTTCAAATCCATTGAACTCACTTTTGATCATAAACCTTTTCTTTACCACGAACGGTGTAGCTGAGTGGTTCGACGTGATTACATGTTCGCCTGTCTAGTTTTATGGGAGTGACACTATAGACAGGCTACGCCTATCATGAAAATTACCTAGAAAATTTTATTTATTTACACATTAGATGCACAACGCTCCTGTATCCTAAAATTATTGGTACTACTCAGTAACCATTCAGATAAGCTATATTATTCCTAAGAAACATTCACCACAAATATTGATTAACTTTTTTAGATGCTATACAGTCCAACTAGTAATTTTGGAAGTTACTTTTCACCCGTGCTATTTGCTGGAGAAAGGCGTGCTCCAAAAATTATTGCCAGTAAGACTCCTTAAAGCAAATTTTTTTAGATGATACTGTTTACATGTTTCAGAAAGATGATGTGAAAGTAGAGAGGAGAATTTTTTTAATCAAGTCTCTGTGAGATCTAGAAAAAAAGTTAGGAGATTTTGAAAATTGTAATTTCGGAACATTCGTTTGAGACACCTAACTTCTCATGTACTTTGTCCCTTACTCATGTACTTCTGACGATCCTCAGAACCCACAAACAACATATCGGCAATTCTATAGTATCGGCTTTACAGCAGTGTGTTCAATTCTAAAAACTTCGAATCGGTAAACTCCTCGTAAATCGGTAAATTCCCCGAAACGTCACCAACCCAATCCTAGACAGGGAATTCAATATTCTCGAGACACACATGGTCATCAAATCACTAAAATCTGGGAAAGCACCTGGTGAAGATCTAATACCAAACAGTCTCTGAAAGATAAATTTGCCAGTCTTTCTGCTATACCCAACCAGCCTTTTCCAGCTATGTTTTGAGAACTATGTTTTGAGCCTTTTCCAACCTTGTTAAGAATCCAAAGCCCACAGGATTTTTGCTATAGGTATCGATTTTACTCAACATGTTTCCAATACCTATCGGAAGCAAGATACGCAACTTTATTAAAATTGATTCGTTTATGGGTTGTAAAAAGAAAGGGGTTGTATTGACATGTTTGTTGTGTCAGTCTCGCTGGTTGAAACATGAGCATTGAAAGAGGTAGAGCTTGGTCTCAATACAAATGTTTTTGTAGAGATTGGAAACGGAAATTGTTGGGATGTTAACTTTTTTTTATTCCCTTTTGTCTGTGCCTTCACTGGAATTTAATAATCAGAACTTCAATAAAAATTTCCTTTCCTTGGAACACGCTTTCGCTGCTCATTGTCACTAAGATCTGAGGTGTACGGAGATANTCAATAAAAATTTCCTTTCCTTGGAACACGCTTTCGCTGCTCATTGTCACTAAGATCTGAGGTGTACGGAGATAAAACAATTTTTCACCTAGCGTATTCATATGATTCTGAAATAACATAAGCATAGGACAATTATTTGAATTTGGGATGACAGTCGAGTTATCTTATGTAGTGTGTAAAAGGTTGAACTCAATTCATTATAAAAGGATGTAACTAAAAAATTCCAAAATTATCTGCTATAAAACTATATAAAAATCATCTGAATTATCTATTGGAGCCGCGATAAAGTGTTCCAATTAATCATTCCTTAACCAATAAATCAAACCATTTAATTTTCAAGCTCCAAATTAGTATACAACCGGGTTTTTAGGCTTCAGTTAAGTGAATTAATTAAAAAATTTGTTAATACTTACTAAAAATAATAAAGTATTGTTAATTATTTACTACTTTTTACAAGTATTTCGTCGCTTTTTNTTGTTAATACTTACTAAAAATAATAAAGTATTGTTAATTATTTACTACTTTTTACAAGTATTTCGTCGCTTTTTGGCAAGTAAATCAGTAAGTAAAATGCTGTTTTGTTTAGAAAGTATATATCCGTCCTCTGTACACAATTAGCGATGCATTTCGATTGGCTTACTCCAAAGCAGTGTTATTCATGCAGAACTTGGGGCATCTATTTCTAAAAAAAAAGGCAATACAGGACGCTGATAAGATAGACATTAGTATCTCAATATCATCCTAGAAGCTAGTATAAAAATTATAAGTAGTACCTTATAATTTTTGTTTCCTAAACTTTATAAGTAAAGAATTATTGTTTTGTCAAAATTAGTGTGAAACAATTAACGTTTCCTTTTGTTTTGTGAGAAACAATCTGTTTCTTCATGAAACAACGTACCACTACATATTGCAACGTGGCTCTGTGTATCTATAAGGCTCCTCGTATGTTCTATGTATTTCCTCCTAGATATAGTATATCTAGGAATCGATTCCATAAATAGGTTAGCTAATTAAACTACTTTACTTTCTACTAAAAGTCAATTTTCTAAAAAATGACAAACTCAAATCACTAATGGAAATCATGTCACGTAATTAATCGAAACACAGTTAACTCCAATACGTAAAAAATTCGAAAATTAATTCATTCTAATAAATGTTCATAGTTTATATGTCCTTAGGTTGGGGCTGTGTTCACCCGCCATTTACAAAATCCCCGACGTTCGCTCGCCTCCAAATTTTTACCTACAGTAGAACCAATTGCAACACGAATGACCTTTAACGAAAAAATAGAAAATGTAGCAAATATTCACTAATTCATTAGGGCAAAATTAGCTTAACTCGTGACATATCATGTAAATTTAGCGTAAAAGTTATTAGTATACTAATGTGAACTTCTTATTGTAATCTGCATCTGTGCGCAATACCGTGGTATGTACTTTTTTATCTGGTCAGTTCAACAGCAGTCTTTAATAATTAAATTACATTCTGAGAAAACAAAACATTACTATTAAGCAATTTCTCTACGAAGCGATTGTGATAAAGATATAACTCTAGTAACGTAAATAAACAACATCAATTACATTCATAATTGAGATTAACTCAACACATTTTATTCGAATCCTTTGTGATTTAAAATCATAATTGTACTTTCGGCAATATAAAAACAATTATTGCTTAAATGAACCCTATTCTTGATTCTTCGTGTATGGCAATGACAGGGTCTTCATCAGTATTTGAAATGATCACATGAGCAAATCCTCCATTTACTATGACGGTTCGTCCTGTGCACTTTCCGTTCTCGAGTTTTCCAGAAATTACATCACAGTAATTTCCAGCAGCAATCGTAGTCTGGATTTTAATATGCATAAGGATTAAGTTATATATTTTGTATTGAACAACACATTAAAATTTACCGCAATCTTTTGATCCATTGGAAAGTCTTCGTTATTGATGGCAAGAAACCCCTTATTACCTCTTGAAAAGGCAATTTGATGAAAACCGTTATCCCACCAATAAGTAACAGGCTCAAAGCTCGCAATATTTCGGAACTTAGCCATACTGTAAATCTAAATAAAGAAACAACTAACATAAGAAACATGATAAAAATTTAGGATAGTTTACAAAAAAAGAATCAATTAAACCTACTTGTCGCCACCTATGTTCGCAAACCCATCCGCCATTACAAGTAAGATCAGGATTTGTGGTAACTGGACGAGTATTGTAATTGTCATCATGAGGAGGTCCATACTGTAATAAAATTAAACAACAATTAATACAATACATAAAAACACTAAAAAAATTTATAAACTGCACGTGCACCAAGAAAACTTTGTTAAGTTGAGGTACAAACGGTCATTTGGCGCAAATTCCGTAATATAAAATTTCTATCAAATTTAGTATTTCTTACCCAAGTTAAATCCCATGTATAAGAAGACATGACGCGTGGAATACCATAAGCCCAGGCTAGTGTAAAGGCTTGTGCCATTTTGTACAGACGATCAAGTTTGTGTGACAGCACACTGGGGGCACCATGACCTCTTTGATTATCATGGTTATCCAAGAAAGCAACTACATGGTCTCCAGAAATGAATCCCCACCCTTCACCTTTAGAATTGTAGTAAGGAATTTAGAAATGTGTCAAGAAGGGTTTGACTGAATTTCAAAGTGTGACTTACCAAAATTCTTCAAGTAGCTCAAATGTTGTCCATTCCATTTTCGAAAACAATCTCCAATATTACTACCAAATCTAAACTCTGTTACTCGTCCGAGTTTCAAATATTCACCAGCACCTACTCCTTCACCACCTAAATTAAATTTATATTATTAAATGACAATGCGACGACATTTACTTACAAGTATTAGTTTGTAATCGCGAACCAATGAACTAAAAATACTGCCCAATTGTTCAATTTTACACTCTCAAAATTTCCTTCTCATTACTACCATTCCGTGAACATAAACTAAAAAGGTAAAGTTGAAAGAACCTAAATCATAAATCCGTAAGCGTCAAATTGAATCACGCTAGCGCAACTCAGACTAATAAATTTAAATACTAACCGGAGAATCATGTATTCTCTTTGATTTTGAAAGTATATAAGTATCATTACCGAAATCAATGACTTGACTAAGAATGAATGGTCGACTTTTCTCAGCAAACCCGTGTTCCACTGAGAGATCTGACACTTTTGGAAGTATTATTTCAAGGTCCCCAGGCCACATATGCTTAGCTGCATCAATTCTAAATAAAAATGTTTCTAAGTTTGTCAAGTTTAACTACAAATATAACTTCTTGCTGCAAGTAATTTTTTCTACCTGAATCCTGCAACTCCATAGCTGACCAATCGGTTCAAATATTCAACGATTTTCCCTTGTACGTGTTCGTTGTGATGAGACAAGTCAAGCAAACCATCAAGCTTGCAATTACGGACCTAAGTATAAAACAGGAGCGAATATTTAGTGAAAGAGTTACATGGGTTATCTTAAAAAGAAAACTTGGTAATACCTCAATTGGATTTTGGTAGTCTTTGACAATACCCTCGGGGTTAGGGCAGTTATCTCCATTGTAGTCTAAACCTGAATAGGGAATGACTGGAAAGTCTCTGTCGTCATGGCTATAATCAGACCCACCAGTTCCCTTTGATTTTCCACCACCGTTGGTATTATGATTGATAACAACATCTACAATAATTCGAACTCCAACAGAATTACATTCCTTCACCATAGTTTTAAACTCTTGTTCAGTCCCAGAGCGTGTCTCCAATTTGTATGATATTGGTTGATAGCGCTCATACCATGGTCTTTTGATACCATCTTGATCGATGATTCGGTTTTCAGTTGGAGGAGAAACCTAGTTACAAATCATGTTTGATATTATTTAACTAGTTTGTAATGTATTGGTTTATATATTTAGGAATGCAGTACAAGTCAGGAATTTTTATTGGTGGATTCCGCTGCGTGTTTAGTCGGGTGCAAGAAGCAATTTATGTTGGTCCAATTTGCGCAAAATTTTATTATTTTATTTTTGTAAATCATAGCCAGACCAATATGTCAATTACTTTGAAATTGAAATATTAATATTGAATGGCTTAGCTTACTTGAACGGCAGCATAACCATAAGGCGCTAAAAATTCTTTACACTCTTTCGCAATATCACTCCATCGCCATTCAAACAATTGTACAATGGTGCTTCTGCCGTCTACAAAATATGGGTCCCATTGGGCCTCTACGCCTAGTGAAGCAAGGTTAAGTGCTATCACCAAAACAGCTAACTTTTCCATAGTAAGACTCTTCTTTGAAGCTTTACAGTCAAGTATGAGAATGATTTCAAGATGGATCAACATGTCCCTTAAATACTCAATTAGTATCTATACTACTCTGATAATAAGTTAAAATTTAAAAGTGGTTTTCTATTGGTAACTGAGCGTATTGGTAAATTGCATGTGGAACATTCAAATGTAAAACAATCTTGATCATTCAGCTAGACTGTGTAATTTGCTCAATACTGGACATACATATTTGGACAAGTTTAGGTGACATCAGACATCAATAGTCATCAATAACCAACGCAATTTGTTGATAATTTGCCTTATAAGGAATCATGAAACTATTAGATTAGATTAGGTTATAAATATCAGGTACAATCAGTTGTTGTGACACTAGTCTATAACTGGTTATTGTTAAGTTGATACAGTACACAAACTTCGATCAACTTTCAAACTACTTTTGGTAATACTAATACCTGTTATTAAAATATGTCAATCAATAAAATAACTAATTAATTTCTGAATTGCAACCTGATTTTAAGTACATTCTAAATAAAAGTATTTATTATCTAAACAACTAACTACCCATTTTATAAAAGTCGGACAGCGATTTATATGATTAATTTCATCGATTATATTTCCCGAGCAGTTTAAGATAAACAATAATTGGAAATGTAGAATAAAGTGTTAGACATAATTTATTGAGTTATTTGCGGTTGATGCAAAAAAAAAATATTAACATTAGAGCCGAAAATTAATTTGAGTTCAACTTACACTACTCTGCGGGAACACTCGTTAGTGTTTAACTTAACTAAATTAAATCGCTTTCCCAATTTTAAACACTGAAGCTTGAAAATTTACACTGGTTTTAATAAATTCTGTAAAACAATTTACATTAAAGTTTTCTCTCAATAATTGATTTCATAATCACAGTATAATACTTTTAAAAGTCTTTATAAATCAAATAGACTCGACTTTAGATTTGTAATTCTGATTCCAGGGAACCTAGATCATGACGTCCTTTAAAGGCATATCGATGATCTATTTTACCAATAAATTTGGAACGCAAGATCGTCGGAACTCATTTTCAAGGTTTCAGTCAACTATAGACTTCAGGTTCCTTCTTATGTGACTTGATATTTACATTCAAATAACATCCAGTTTCAATTGATTTGTTTGGAGTAAATAAAGCTGAATTTGGTTTACTTCTATTGTAGTCCAATCTAGTTAATAAAATTTTCAGTATGGAAACTGTAAATAGCGCTATTTTGGATACAATTTCACCATAACTGCTCAGGTAACCATGCTTGGTTAGTTCACAGTCGGTTAAATAACCAAATAGTTCCAACTTGAAATCTCGATGAACGTTCGATCCAGCTGTTTGGAAATGGTAACAATCGTCTTGTTTACTAACCCCATTTAATAAATGATTGAAGTTAATTTCCTGATTTTCTTCAATAAAAATATAATCGTTGATTAAATTTTTGCTAACCATCGATTAAGACATATCGACCATGGATGAACTGGGCTTAATACTTTCACTATTTGCTTCAATTCCAATGGAAATGAAACATTGTAGTACTACACTGGAAAGTTCTCTGCTCGTATGCACTTTCGTAGTATGTATTACTAATAACTAACTCGAGTCATTTCGCCTTTTAGAAAAATTATTCCAAAAGTTAATATTTAAAAGTATGCCAAATTTTCCGCAAATTCACTTTGCTAACCTTCACCAATTGTTTATATGTATTAATAACTTTTTCCAATTATACTTTCCTCTTAGGTAACCACCTTATGTTACAAGTGAAGCTGAACACTTCCCTTCCCGGAAAAGTTGCATATCTCATATTTTTGTATAATTTTGTGAGGGGATTTTTAGCTGTTATGCGAATGGGAAAATTCTCAAACACACTTCTCGGGTAGAGTCGAGATTTCGGCATAAACTCAGAATCACGTTTCGAGTTCATGAACTGAGCTGAAAAGTTGTTGGTAATGTCAATTTTAGAACTTGACTTTGAGTCAATTGGAGCGAACAAGAAGTGGAAATCTAGCTGACTCTAAATTCAAATTTTCAATTTGGAATTTTAAAACTTGACTCTTTGACTTTGGATTCAAAAGTTCAAAATCAAGATTTGGCAATACCACTTTAAATAGATATAACTGTGGAATTTTAAACTTTTGAGATACTTTTGCAAAATTTTACACATAAAAAGTTATCATTTTGATTCCGTTGACCAAATAGTCTGACACTCGGAAAATCTAAATCTAACAAATACTACAGAAAAATTAGGACATTTTGAGAAACTGGAAGACAAATTTGGTTCATTAATCTATGTATACACAAAATACTTTTGTATTTTATTTAAGTGACATAATTTCAAAATGTGTAGAAATTGGATATTAAATATTGAAAAATTTCGTCGGTCTTGATAAATAGTGTTAATTAATGAACAACATATTACAACCAGAATGTCAACATGACATACAAAATAATACTTCGCCCGTACCACTTGAAGTTATGATGATAAATTCAGAATTGTTTTCTTATTCGTATAATCATCTGTTGTACTGATAGTAAGTTGGACATTACGTTGACACGATTTAGACTTAGTAAAAACAGGCTGATTAAATGAAAATATTAAATGATTTTACAATCTCCTTATACACAAATCTATCCGCGTCTTTACCGTACACAAAGTCTAAATGATTCCAAGTACTACTTGCTACTCTTATGTTCCGTACAACATTTGGTAGTTGACTAATTGTTTTCTGCACATCCTGTATTCGAATAAAACACATTATGACTTTTAAAATTGAAAGTAAGCATACAATATAAATAGTTAACCTCAGGAACTGAAAGCCAATCATTTTCTGACCAGATATTCACCACGCGTGCGTTGACTTTTGACAAATCATAATCCGGAGGGACATTCTTTCCGTACATTTCTAAATTACGTAATTTTCCATAATCATAGTAAGAAAATTTTCCAGTATTGATCCACTGATACCAATGACTAAGCATTTTAATAGACAATGATCCTGGTGTTCCTCCAAGCATCAGTGGCAGAATCGACTAGGGAAATTGGTAAAAATTTTGAAATTTGATAACATTCGCAACTATACCCCTTGAGTTGAGAGGTAGTAAGAAGAAACTTACAGGATTTGATTGTTCAGGATTAAACCCGGCAACAATGAAGAGAAAGAATGAGCACAGACCAACTGCATTTGCTTTGGCTTCCAGGGAGCACATTATAGGGAACAATGTTCTCATGATTGGAAACATGAACAGCGGCAAAGTTTCACCATGGTTCAAAGTGGTCATTACTAACTGAAAAAATTTGAATATAGGTAAAACTAAAAACTCAATCAATTGGATTTACATTAGGTAGTGTATATTACGGGTACTGAAATTAAATATTAGTATTAGTACTAGGGCTACGTTTCTGTTGACATTGGAAGATTTATTCCACATTAAATGGACACAGATAACGCACAAACCTATTAAATTAATTTCAGTACCCCTAATTATATTTTACGTCTTGGATTTTTGCAAGCGGTGATAGAGCTCGCAAAAGTGGACTTTTTGTGTTTCCAACATATGCTGTTGTACCAAGTAAGAAAACTAAGTTTAATTTTGTTGAATATTCTGGTCTAGCTGAACCAAGACCCATAATAACTGCAGTTCCTAATGAGTAGCCCACCCAACTAAGTTTGTGTTGACCAGTTGCTGCAAGGATATAGTCAATAATTGCTGGAGCGTCAAAGCGAATGACTTGGTCAACACTGAGGTATCAAAAATTAAGATTTAATTTAAATTGAACAATAAAACTCATTTGTACATACGAAAAATTCCAGTAGGCTTCGTCTGTGTCTGCGTTGAGTGACCTATGACGCCTTGAATAAGGGTTCCCACGGACGTTTGCGAGCCAGACGTCATAACCAGCATCCCACATATAGAAGGCTAAAACCAATGAGAATTGCTTAAATTAAACCTGTTTGGTTAAACTTTAGTTTGATTATTGAGAAACTGCTTTCGATTCGGTTTATTCAAAAACACTGAAACAAACTTATTAATTTGTACATGCAGGAATGATTACAGTAATGATTCCATGCAGTTAGTACATTCAGGCGATCGGTACTGCTCGATGTAAATTAAAAGAAGAACGTGGCACCTAGTGTTACTTTTCATAATTTATAGATTTGTCAATCATGCACAGAAGCGAATAAAACATTTCTAAAAACAGCATTCTACTTAAAGAAATTACTGTGTGTTTCCACCTGACTCAACAGAGAACCTGCCGACTCTTCTCTTTGCCCCTCTGCTTTGCTACATTGTTTTGCATTGCTCATTTTTTCCAATTGAATATTTCAATCGCAATCGTAGCTTATGCTATGTGTAATTAAGCGCGATTGAGTCTACGATTGCACATTCGTCTTTGTAACCGCGATTCAGCAAAATCATCGTCGCGTTTGTAAAATTCGCTGTCGCGACTCTATGTGCATACACTCTAAGGAGTTAAGGTTTGATTTTGACTCTGACTGGCTAAACATAAAAAGTCATTTAGTCATATCATAAAAATTCATTTTAGTACCCAAAATATCATTTTAATACTTTTGCTTTTGAATATAAGATTGTTTCACAATTCCCAGTTTCTAATTTACCGATTAAGCTATTCTACAAAATTATATATATTTTTTCAATTAATTTAATTTAAGTTAATAATTAGTAAACCAAAAATTATAATTATTAGTTTAGTCAAAACTTAAAATATTACAATGCAGCCAAAAATATTACAATTTAGCCATTTGTCAAAGTCAATAAAAATGTGTGAATTACGATACTAGGACAACAAATATATTCAAATATTTGTCGGGTTTAGGTTTAGGTTATGAGAAATTTTTGGATAAGTAAATTACTCGTGAGGCGATAGATTGGTTCCATCTCATTACCTAAATGATGTAATAAATTCCAACAGAAACCGAACAAACTTTCTCTTTGAAGCCAAATAATTTTAAAACAAAAGTTCATTGGGTGTAAGATATAAATAAATATTCATAAGTACATAATTATGTTAATATTTATCCTAGGATCATCTTTACAACTTTTTAAAATTCGATTCAGTGTGAAATGTTATTAACAAATGTACTCTCAAAATTGAGATTTATGTGATTTTGAAAGATATTATTACCCGTAGGCTAAGTGAGTAGAGGTAAGTTATTGTGATTATCGTGTCCGTCTATCTCCCAAGCTTTGTGTCATAATATTCTTTATAGATAATTTGAATTCTATAAATGTGGTTTTGTATCCGTGCTGTTTATGTATCTTCTTTCTATAAACAGCACATGATCACAATTGCTTTGATTACGAACATTTGTACGTATCACTCGGTTCAAGAATTGGTATCTACATACAGGACTGCATGTTGTCGGATGCAATTTCCTTAGTTCAGTTTATATATTCAAAGTCTCAATTTCACATAAACGCAAGTTTTTTGCCTAAATAACGCTCCTCAGTTCTCTTCATAGAAATACCTTTCTATAGAAGGCACCCTTATAGCAAAGTTGGGTTTTGAAACTTCTTTCAAAAGATTATTTTTCGTTTCAATAGTGAAATGATTCTTGAAACGTTTATTTTTTGATTATGGAAATCAATCTGAGACGACAGGTGAGATTAGTAACGTTTGTAATTAATAAAATATTGGGAACATTTCAATTCCTTAGCTGATACTTACAAAGTTTTGAAACGTTTCAGTTAAGCTGCTTTTGGTTTGTGAACCGTTTCTGAAACGTTTCATTGGCACAAATGCAATTTGAGTAAAAACTTGTCACTGTTTGAAACGTTCCAAATCACTTTATGGTTGTGAAACGTTTCAAATTGGCTAAGAAATGACACACTATCCAAGCACGCCGTCGCCATGCTGAGTCGAAGGGCAAGTCTAACAATCAGCATCAAAATAATTCCAAAATCTTAACGTTCGTTTAAATTTACTCGACTCAAATCTCAACAAATTTGTGAACCACATAATGACAGTAACTCAACAACTTTNCTAAGGAGTTAAGGTTTGATTTTGACTCTGACTGGCTAAACATAAAAAGTCATTTAGTCATATCATAAAAATTCATTTTAGTACCCAAAATATCATTTTAATACTTTTGCTTTTGAATATAAGATTGTTTCACAATTCCCAGTTTCTAATTTACCGATTAAGCTATTCTACAAAATTATATATATTTTTTCAATTAATTTAATTTAAGTTAATAATTAGTAAACCAAAAATTATAATTATTAGTTTAGTCAAAACTTAAAATATTACAATGCAGCCAAAAATATTACAATTTAGCCATTTGTCAAAGTCAATAAAAATGTGTGAATTACGATACTAGGACAACAAATATATTCAAATATTTGTCGGGTTTAGGTTTAGGTTATGAGAAATTTTTGGATAAGTAAATTACTCGTGAGGCGATAGATTGGTTCCATCTCATTACCTAAATGATGTAATAAATTCCAACAGAAACCGAACAAACTTTCTCTTTGAAGCCAAATAATTTTAAAACAAAAGTTCATTGGGTGTAAGATATAAATAAATATTCATAAG
>NIPM01002062.1:0-11998 GCA_002738285.1 Holacanthella duospinosa | reverse complement strand
AGTGATAAATAAATATTAAAAATAATACAGTTTAAATATATCTAATTTTTTTATTCATATTTATTTATAAGTCAAATTGACGCTTCGGTTTACAAAAAATAGGGTGTCCGAATTTCCGTGCGACATAGTGTATTTTCCAAAGGTGGAGAAACATCAAAATCAGATTCATCAGTATTTGCATAAAAATTAAATAATTCTGATAAAATCAGTCAAAGATTGGTGATAAATACAATTCTGTTCTTTTATTAGAAAATATTTTTAGATGCCAATACTTTAATGAATAAATTGCTTTTTATGTTTGATTCAATTTGTTATTTTATGTTTCATAATTTCAAGGGTCAAAACACAGTGACGGTATGATGTCACTGCATGAGTAATCTCGTATTTGCGTTGGTTTCGGACGTATAGCTGATATGAAAACAAATATATACATACGTTATCATTACAACGCTATCTCATTTGCGAGTATTTTGTCAGCAGATGCTATACAACATTACTAAACAGAAGCTATACATAAAACACACGTATTATTTAATTAGTATACAGAGTGGCGCAAGTAAATTTGGACATTTTTCTAATAAAATAGAAATAACTCAGTAACTTCTATAGATAAACATATAACAAAAATTTATTTGTAACATTTAAATACTAGTAATCAGTGCTTCCACTACTAGCATTTAGCATTTCTTGGATTCTTTTTGGAAAAGAGCGACAGATATTTTTAATTGTGTTCTTATCAATCTCGCTCCAAGCCTTTTCAACTCTTTTGATTAATTCTTCCCTATTTCTTGGACGAGAGTTTTTATGGATGGATTCTTTAAGAATACTTTATAGATGTTCTATTGGATTCAAACCTGGACTATTACCTGGCCATTTTCCTTTGCCCCATACAGTTTGAAAAGTTGATTCTAAAAGTTGCATATTATCCTTTGTTCCATGGCATGGAGCTCCATCTTGAACAAATGTCACCTTTCTTTTGTTATAACTTACTTTTGGGTTCTTTAAAGCTTCTATATATAGTCCGTTTCAAAAAGGTAAAAGATTGAATAATTTTTAAAATATAGTAAAATTAAATAATATTGAAGAAATTCGATTATTTGTACTTCTTTTTATTATAAATAAAATAATTTCTATGGATATAAAAAATAATATTTATAAACAATATTTTATTAAAACAGCAAAATTGTGAAAATTACCGTTCCAAAAAGGTAAAGGACGAAATGAATTTCAAAAATAATAAAATAGTGATCAAAATATAGACCATTTTGTTGTTCAATATTTGTAAATAGATATTATAAAAACTCATTTTATAACTTTAAAGTTAAAAAATATATATGAAAAGCAATAATTATAACAAAAGATTGACTGAGGAAGAAAAGGCCAGAATACAGGCTTATTATGAATGTGGACTAAACAGGAAAGTCATATCAATAAAAATAAACAGATCATGGAATGTAGTAGATAATTATTTAAAGAATCCATCTATTTATGGAACCAAAAAATCAATTGGTAGATCATTAAAACTTACACCAAGAGATGAAAGGGCTATTATAAATGAATTCAAAAAAGCACCAATAAGTCTATTAAAACTAAGAGATACTTTGAAATTAGAAGCATCCAAAACAACAATCTGGAGGTTTGTTAATAAATGCAATGAATTGCAATACATAAAATTGGATTCATCTCTACCTTATAAAGATGATCATTTTATAGGCAGAAAATCACCTTGGAATGGGTGAAAACTGGTACAAAATCATATTCTCTGATGAGAAAAAGTTCAATCTTGATGGACCAGATGGATATAAATATTATTGGCACCCTATTTCTAATGATAAACGAACATGCTTTTCAAGGAATTTTGGTGATGGAAATTTAATTATATGGGCAGTTATTGGATATTATGGAAGAACAAATATTATAAGAGTAGGCAAAATGGATTCTTTAAATTATCAATATATTTTAAAAGAACATTTAATGCCTGTTAGCCTTCAAATTGGCGGCCCTGGATGGATCTTCCAGCAGGATAACGCACCAATACACAAGAGCATCTCAACTATAAATTGGATTAATGATAAAGAAATGAGATTATTACCCTGGCCATCTTATTCTCCAGACAATAATATTATTGAAAATCTATGGGCAATCCTCAGTAGACGAGTATATTGTAATGGGAAACAGTATTCTGATAAAGAAGAGCTATGGGAATCAATCCAAAAAGAATGGCATCTAATTCCACAAATACAAATAAGAATTTATACCATTCAATCCCTAAAAGAGTTTCAAATATATACAACAATAAT
The DNA here is from genome assembly GCA_002738285.1 of Holacanthella duospinosa. Taxonomy (NCBI): domain Eukaryota; kingdom Metazoa; phylum Arthropoda; class Collembola; order Poduromorpha; family Neanuridae; genus Holacanthella; species Holacanthella duospinosa. Next base: position 9,698 of record NIPM01002062.1, on the reverse strand, counting down.
GGACAATTTTTAATAAATTAGCTTCTATTTCCTTCATTTTATTTGGAAATCTAAAACCATCTTCTATCTTTTTGGGACGGTCATTTTCATAAATTTGACTTTTAAAGAAATAATTGTTTACAAATAATAACCTTTTTAAGCATAAAAACTATTTAATTTATAATTGAAATATTTATAGATTAATAACTTTTATCAATACCATTTATTTTTTATGTAAATTAAGAATATTGCCATCTTTTATGTTTTTGAAACGGACTATATATAGGAATGATTTTGTCCTGGTAATATTTTCCTGTTACTTTTTGGTCTTTTTCAACAATGTCAAACCATTTGCACACACCCCCAACCACCATAATAGAATGTGATTTTTTGGACAAGGTGTTATTGGAACCTGGTTTTTTCGCATGTATAATATGGATTATTCCTTTTGTTTAATTGGGTATAAAGTTGAATATGAGATTCATCAGTAAATAAGATATTATCAACTAATTCTATTGCTCTTGGGCCTTTAGTTAAAACCCCTGCATTTTCAACAATTTGACCAAACTTAATTCTATCATCGATATTTTTTGACTTAAAAGGGGGTTAATTTGTCTTGAATAAGCATATTTCCCCCAATTTGTTGATTTTTTATATCTTTGCACTGTTCTTCTACTTATAGTTTTATTACATTTTTGATAGCTTAAACTAGAATTCAACTTGACAGCGCCTTTTCTATCAGAAACTCCATGTTTTTCTTTCATATTACGCTTTATAAATTTTTTAGTGTTTGCGCAAACTTTTCTATTCCACAAGACCCTTTTTTTCCTTATCCTTTTGCCTTTTTTCTTCATATTGTAAACAGTTTGTCGAGAGCATTTTAGATGACGTGATATTTCTGCAGGGGACAATCCAGCTTCTAATAAACATTTTATTCTTATTCTATTTTGATATTCAATAGTTATATTTTTATTTTCCATTTTGAAAAGTTATTTATTTTAAAAAAATAAAGTTGGCTAAATAAATACACCCCTAGAAAAATTTGACTGAGACAAATTTAGAATCAAATAACTCCTATAAATATTTATATAACTAATAATTATTCATATTAAATTGCTGTTTAAGAATATAAATTCAGATAAAAAGTCTAGTATTTTAAAAAATCAAAGAGATGGCCTTTAAAATCAATCCAGAAATAAAAGAATTTTTTTTTCAACTTTTGAGACTAAAATATAGCTATTAAATGATACTTAAAGATTTGAAGAAATCCAATATTAGTGTTTCAAAAGCAACAGTAGGAAGAATTAACAATATGAAAGCATTTTCTTCAAAAAGTGAGTATTTAAGGGGGAAAAGCAAAAAGAAACCTGGACCAAAATTTAAGATAAATGATGTTCAATTAAAAAACTTAAAAAAGGATGTTACCAAAAGCAACCCAAAAACTCAAAAGTTGCTTGGAAAGAAGTATAAGGACAACCAAAAAACCATATCAAATAATATTAAAAAAAGACTTGGAATGAAAAGGATCAAAAAGAAAAAGGTCCATTTTTTAGATGACGCTTCTATCGAAAAGAGGCACAAAAGATCAGATCCTCTTGCCAAATTAATCAAGAAAAACTTTAAAAAAATTATTACAACTGATGAAAAACTTTTTAATCTTTCAGATGCAAATCAAGAATCTGAACATTATTACAAAAAACCTGGTGATAAATCTATTCGATTTTGATCAATAAAAAATCGAATTTTCAGCAAAGGTGTGATGGTATGGGGTGGTATTTCTTATAATAGTAAAACAAAATTGAGATTTATCAAATCTGGTGTAAAGATTAATGCTCTAGAATATCAAAAGAGCATATTAACACCAAGTTTGAAACATAAAATGGATATCCATTATGATTTGGATTATGCGTTGAGATCTGCCGTTTGTTTTGATCATCGATTTGGTAAAATATTTATCGAAAAGAGGCACCAATGTCCATGCCTTAGAAGAAGCCCCGTTAATGAATGCCGCAGCTAAAGGAAGAGATGATATCGTGAAATTGTTATTGAAGTATGGAGCTGACTTGACTGCTTTCAACATGGCACCGTTTGATGAAGCTATCACCAAAAGCCATTTCAAAACAGTGCAACGATATTGAAGCAAATCAGTCATCAAAGTTTCATTTTAGATCAAACTCAATGGCTTTTAATTGGCAGTAGAATATTGTGTTTAGCTTGTGCAGCCGGCAAATTATCTATTGTGAAATTATTGATCAAACAAGGAATAGATTGTTCATTCAACTATAAAGCTTTATTGATGGCAATTAGTAATGGTCATTCGAACATTGTGGAATATTTGTTGCTCAATGGCGTTGACCCAAATTCTAACGGGAATTTCCCACTTCAATATGCTATCATGAGTAATTACCCTTCTATCTTTACTACCTTGGTTCATTATGGCGCTAATCATCAGCATCCGAAAGTCCTTAAGTGGATCAAAAGAAAGCCTGCATTTGAAACTAGTGTTAACACTTTGATTTGAAATGTACATTTCTAATTAAATTCTACCCTTTTTTATTTACACTACCTTTTATATATTGACGCTTACTTGAAAACGATTATTATTTATTCAAATTCTCCCCAATTACATCTCGGATATACTGATACTTCAGCTTATTCAACAAAAATCTGTTAGCAACAGTATCCAGAGGTTCCTAAGAATAAAAATAATAAAAATACATCTTTTCTATCTAATTTAGCTTTGATATTTTCAATCATAGCTTGACTTTTAACTTCTAAATCCTTTTTTCTATCTTTTTCTAGAAAGAACAATTGGAATTATAGTCGTGTACCTCTATATAACTCATAATCTGTAAGATCGTTCTCGGTAATTGGATATTGGTAAATGTGATAGGGGAGGAGTCTATCCAATACCTCATCAAAAGAATTAAATACATCCAAATTAGGTTTCAAAACCTTTTTCTGGTCTTCCACCAACGACAATCTTACTCTAAAAATCAAAATCAACTAAGAATACCTTTTTCTCACCTCTTCATTATGTTTCAACTCCTCCTTCGATTTTAGAGTTGGTAAAATTAGAGGTGGCAATTTCGTGTTTAAATTCTGGAATAAAGCAATAGAGAACTCTTTTTCACTTAAATTTAACCACGAATCATCAATATCCAAATCATTCTTATTCTCTTCGACCATAATCTTACTATAAGATTTGGGAGCCTTAACCTCCTTACCCGTCGAATTAGCACCGCGTTTCTTGGAATAAATACCAGTTTTGTTATATTTTCTTGTTGGTCTTATAGAACCATCTGGATTGACTCTAAAATTTTGAAAATCTCCGGTTGTATTATCCACCTCACGTTTCAGATAGATTGGTGCATTGGGATTTTTCTTCTTTGGATTCATTAATTTCACTTGTTGTAATATTGGTTTCAATTCGGGTTTCTCAGAACTGAATCTGTATCTATTTTCACTCATTGGTGTACCTTCTTCGGATGAAAATATTATGTTTTCCGTGTCGCTACTGTTCATTTTTCAAAAAGTGCGTCGACTGAAAAAGCCATTCATGATTTCAAAACGAAAATAAAAACTTATAAAATTAGAGTATAAATATATTTTAATCATCTTCCTCTCGTTTTCTTTTCAACGCCGAAAGAAGTTGTTTGTCAGGAAGTGCGGATTGATTATAAAGATCTATATATTCTTTCAACATCTCGGTCGGCTTATGAGGTTCGGAAAGAGACTTGATCTAATAAGAGGATTAAATCAGCTTATTGGGGTAACTTTATCTTCAGCTTCTTTGATAAATTCTTCAATCTTTTGTTTCTTATCTTCATCATCATCTAATGCCTTCTTCAATATAGCCAAAATGATGTTGATATTAGAGATTGAGTCTTTAAATTTTAAAGAAAGTTCATAAGTCAAGGCGATCTTATAATAAGTATCGTGGAATCAAAGATTATAAAATGATCTGTAGATAAAATTATAAAAAAGGATATATATCGATAAGGAGTTTAGATTCTTTACCGTGTAATTGTTCGAGAAATTCTAAAGCTTTAGAATAATCCTCATTAGCCAACGAAAAATTCTCTATAACCCAATAAAAGCGAATCAAATCTTTGTAGAGATACCATTCTGGACTAAAATATCTCCTAATAATATATGAGTTTTAGATAATAAAGCGAGGATTTCTATTTTATGTCCATGCTCTAAATGATTATAATAAATTTGTTTCGCATGTTCTAACGATTTCCAAGCTATAGAAAGGTCATCGGAATTGGAACTATTCTCCTCAGAATCTGAAACTTCATCAATACTTTCATCATCTTTAATCGTTTTTAATTCATCGCTAGTGATAGGTATTTCGTTTACGCTGCCTGTTTCTGATTCTGAATCATAATCAATAAAATCAGCATCTTCTGCTTCTAATTTCACAAGCGCATCAGCATACTGTGTAAACATATAAGCCAAAACTAAAGAATCTTCCGGGTAATGCTGCGTACTATACCATAGAATTAAGAATTGGAATACCATAAATTTACTACATCGGATAATTTATCGACTTTTTCTTGTAAATCGGTAATTTTGTATATGCTTTCTAGTTCTAATTTGATATCATCTTTCAGCTCTTTCAGTATCGAATATTTCAATAAAAATATTTCGGAGTTTGTCATCTCGAATTAAAAATTGGTCTTCAAAGTGTGATTACTTAAAAGAGATGAATTCTAGTCTTTCTAAATAATAAATTATTATTATAGAAACCGCCTTAAGTGATTTAAAATGATGTAATTTACCATCAGAAAATGTATCTATGGAATGTTTTTTGATTGATCTATTATAAATAATATTCTTCATTGTATTTATTAGGGTGTTCCGAGCAAAGAGGCACTCGAATTTTGTTTAATCATTCCTTTAATAATATACTAATAATATCAAGACTTTTAAGTTAATTTATATAGACTACAAGCTTTATTTATAAATAATTATATTTTGAATATTATCATTAATAACTTGCAAAAATTAAAAGATTCAATTTCAGATAAAGAACAGCGGGTTTTCATCAAATTTGGCCTAATCTTGGGACACAGTTCTGAGATAATTCATAAAGAATTAGTTGAATCAATTGGAAATAGTGCCTATAAACCAAATACAATCAAACATTTAGTTACTAAGCTTAAGAGAGGCTAAAATGTGGTCGAAGATAACAGAGGAGGTGATACAAGTGATATCTAGAAAAAAGAAAATGTAATAGATAAAATTAAAGAACTGTTGGCCCAAACTAGAACATGGTCTTGTTTCGAACTTTCCATGCGGGTAAATTGTAGTAAAACAACAGTATTTCGATATTTAACAGAACATTTACAAATGAAAAAATTATTAAGTAAATGGATACCTCATTTTCTCACGGATAATAAAGAGAACATAGAGTGTTAGCATGTAAAAACAATATGCAACTCTTAACGAGACAAAATAACTTAATTAATCGAACTTTGGCAATAGATAAAACTTGGATGTCTTTATACATGCAACCACAACATGACCAGATTCGATCTTGGAGAAATAAGAATGAAGACCCACCTGAATTTGTACTTCAATCTAAATATGAAAGAAAGAGAATGTTAATACTAGCAATGGATTTTCAAGGAGTTGCTTATGGGAAGCTCTGTGCCCCTAAAGAGACTGTAATTGCAGAAGTCTATAAAAGCTCCCTAATCGAATTATTAGGCAAATGGTTACATGATGAGAAATTCAAGGTGCCTATAATATTACATGATAATGCTAGACCACATAAACCAAATCTTATAAAACAGTATTTTATTGATGAAAATATTCTGGTTTGGGATCATCCTCCCTATAGCCCTGAAATTAGCATACCTGATTTCAATTGTTTTGGGCGATTAAAGAGGAAGTTAAAGGAAAACATTTATGATGATTGACATGAACTAGAAATTCAGCTAGAAAGTGCAATTCAGGAACTTAATTCTAAAGGTTTTATGAATGGTATCCTGAAGCTACCCGAAAGATGGATAAATGTAATAGATGCTGAAGGTTCGTATCTATAAACATACTAATTTTTAACTTTTTATATTTATTAATAAATTTTCATTTAAACTTTTTCGAGTCCCTGTTTGCTCGGAACGCCCTAATATTTTATAAATTGTTGATTATATCAAAAAACTTGATTACCATTGTTATAAGTCTCAAAACTATCGTATAAACTTTTGTAAAGTTGATATCTTTAACTCCCGGATAATCCCCACAAGATGCAAATCCGAAAGATTAAGTAGAACTTATAAAGATAAAAGCCTAGTAGTATATTGTTCCTCTTTCATCTTGTTTTTGTTTTAAAACCAAGAATTAACAAAAACAATTGAAATTGTGATGCAACAAATTGTCAAAATATTTTGATTAAATATAGATTTGATGGCAAATCTCAAATGAGGAGTTTCATTTTTTATCAAAAATTGCAATAAAATCCAAAAGTCGAATATAATGTTAAGCCTATTGCTTTAATATTAGTCCAAAAAGGCATATTTGATCTGTAAAGTGGAATTCAACCAAAATATAATGAAAATAGTTTATTAAAGTTCAAACAGATAAATTTAATTGAAAAGAAAAGACTAAGTTGAATCGGTTAAACAGCCTTTATAAGGAGGGCCAACAAGCTGTCTATACTTCCATAAAACACCATTCAACGAAACATGTTTCTCCTTGATCAAACGAGGAAGTTCCAACGCATCAGCTCTTTTCTTCAGTTCATCCTGGCTCAAATGGACATTGATTTGATTTTTTAGCGAGTCGATAAGGATGACGTCACCATCGCGGACCAACGCGATGGGACCACCTAGGTAGGCTTCAGGTTCGATATGGCCGATAATGAAACCCTACAAATGTATAAAGAAGTTGATTACATGACTTCCACCCGAAAACCTCCCATCGGTCAAGAGTGCCACTTTTTTGCCCAGCCCAGCGCCCATGATAGCACTCGTTGGCGTCACTAAATAAGATAAGGTCGAAGATACGCATTTCAGGCATGCCGGGAGAGCCTTTAGCGCCTTGGTATCTAATGATAACAACCACTCCGGTCCATTGTTGCTCCAAGGCTGCGATTGTATCTTGGATGTGATGGACTTTCAAGGCCTCCAACATTTGGTGTTCTGAATCATAGACCAGAGCCTTTCCTTTGAACTCAAGGCCTTCTTTCCCGGTCAACTTGGCCACGGAACCTTGAGGCGCCAAGTTGCCATATAAGAATTGGATATGGCCCTTACTAATTCGATCAAGATTGCTTGGGACCACGATGACGTCTTGATCTTTAGGGATCGATGGGGTGGATTCTAGATTCTGCCGGATTGATTTTCCAGTAACGGTGAGGCATGAACCATCGATCAAGTTCATCTCTAATAGCAGCTTTAGGATCATGGAGGTGCCGCCTAGTTTACACAAATCTTCCATCAAATACTGGCCACTTGGCTTCAGATCGGCGATCAAAGGCACGGAATTGCTGATGGCTTCCAAATCCTTGTAGTCTAATTGGATGTTAAAAGCATTGGCCATGGCCAATAAGTGCAACACGGCATTGGTCGAGCCACCCAATGCAATGACGGTGGTGAAGGCATTCAAAAAACATTGTTTTGAATTGATGATGGCCTGCGGTTTCAAATCCATCGTCAATAATCGATGCATCACCTCAGCCACCTTGGTGCATTCAGCTTGTTTCAAGTCGGACTCGGCTGGGGACGAGCTAGAATTTGGTAGGCTTAAGCCGAGGGCTTCGATAGCAACCGCCATGGTGTTGGCCGTGTACATGCCCCCACAAGCTCCTGGTCCTGGGCAACTATGTTCGATAATCTTCACCCTCTCCAATTCGGTGATTTCTTTAGCCAAGTATTGGCCATAAGCTTGAAAAGCAGACACAATGTCCAATTTCCTCTCGCCCGTATCACAAGGCAACTTTCCAGACTTAATGGTGCCTCCATAAACCAGGATTGAAGGGCGATTCACGCGAGCCATGGCAATCACCGAGCCAGGAAGATTTTTATCACAGCCAGGCAAACAAACTAAGCCGTCATAAAACATGCCTTTCATGACGGCCTCGATGGAATCGGCAATGAGTTCTCTCGACAAAAGGGAATAATTCATCCCACTTGTCCCATTGGAAATGCCATCACTAATGCCGATGGTATTAAACCGAAAGGGTTTTAATTGTCTGAAGGTTTCCATGGAGCTTTTGATTTGAAAACTTAAATCATTCAAGTGCATATTACAAGGATTTCCTTCATACCACCTAAACCATTAAAATGAGATTACATCGAGGCAATTCCAATTTGAGGCTTCTGCATCTCTTTCATGGATAATCCGGTGGCTATCACTAAAGATCAACTAAATGGTTACACATTGCTTGCGAGGCTCCACGTTCTTTGGGTTCCGTTATGGTGGCACTGATCTTATTTAGTTTCTGTACAACTCGATTTCGTATCATAAAATTTTCTTTTTGATAATCAATGAATGCTATTACTACCCATGTTTTAGATACCGAAATAGGCAAGCCAGGCATAGGCATTAAAGTATTAATCGAGGTGTATAAACATGATAAATGGTTTCGATTAAATACAGAGTAAATCCTTTTTCTTTCATTTTGTAGTGTAACCAATTCCGAAGGTAGATGTACTAATCTTTTGCCTAAGGACTACAATGTAGAAATAGGCCAATTATTTCGCTTATCATTCAATTTAAAGGATTATTATCAAGCTCAGAACAAACCTTTCTTCTTTCCTACCGTTCAAGTAATCTTTCAATTAATTGTAGATTCAATTTATTATCATAGATCAAAAACATTATCATCTTCCTTTGTTGATTAATCCTTATTCGTATTCTACTTATAGGGGAAGTTAATTAAATTGATTATTAGTTTTGATAACGACGTAGTAAGTCAACCACTTAATCTTATTGAAAAAGCAGGTATTTACTATTGAAAATATCAATTACAAACATTATTCCTATTATGATTATGATATACACGATTAACGTACGCGTGATTAACAACAAATCTCAACTACTATTAAAAGCAAGTTATACAAACACAAGTATTACGCCGTTTCACGCAAAGAGTTAAAGGAAAAAATTAATTATGACATATAAAAAGATGAAACTTATATATATAAACCTTCTACTTTTATTACATTGCTCTATCTTTCATCTAGCTGCTGAATGCCATTCATATGTCCCTTTATATTAAGTTCCTGAATAATTCTCTCTAGTTGTAATTCCAACTCTTCCCAATTGTCATTATCATTTTCTCTTAACTTCTTCTTTAATTTACCAAAATAATTAAAATCAAGTGGACTTATATCTGGATTATATGGAGGATGATACCAAGTGCGGATTTTGTTATCATCAAAAACATCCATTACAAGCTTTGATTTATGAGGTCTTGCATTATCCTGTAGAACCATAAGATACTTGAATTTCTATCAGGTAGCCATTTTAGTAAAACTTCATTAATAAAGCCTATATAAATTTCTGAAGTTACCGTCTCTTTAGGTGCACAAAGCTTCAAATATGCAACACCATTATAATCCATTGCTAGTATAAGCATTCTTTTTCTCTGATAGTTTGATTGTGCTACAATTTGTGGTGGGATTTCGTCCTCAGTTCTCCAAAATCGAGACTGGTCATCTGAGGTTGCATATATAAAGTAAGTCAAGTTTCATCTATAGCCAATG